>CM064487.1:6052619-6167127 GCA_032716605.1 Paralithodes platypus
TGACAGTAGAGGCTTCTAGTCCTTGGACTAACACAGACTATTAAATACACAGCCCCTCCGTATCCTCAACTCGTAACACAGCCTATCGCAACAGAACAGAGCTCATTCGCTACTTCCAGGTTCTCTGGGGACCAAAGGTAACTGGTTCCGTTACACACACAATGCAAATAACTGGAACCCCTAGTTGTGGTGAAAAGATATCTTGAGCCACAACTATCAACAACACTCAGTACCGAATAGCAATACTGAGGAGGATCCTTTCTAAGCTGCACAAAGAAGAAAAAGCTCATTCAATTTACGTTAATTAAATTACGGTAAATACATGCCAGCAATAAATG
Organism: Paralithodes platypus; assembly: GCA_032716605.1. NCBI lineage: Eukaryota > Metazoa > Arthropoda > Malacostraca > Decapoda > Lithodidae > Paralithodes > Paralithodes platypus. The sequence goes on from CM064487.1 coordinate 6,052,958, forward strand.
CCAAAACGATGAAGCAAATATCAAGCATAAACAAATTAATCAAGGATGAAACACACACCTGTCAACCACCACCCACCTAAGCTTATCCTAATAATCGTTGAGGCGTACTAAGCCGACTTCAACTCAACGGGTTTTTATAATTGTGCCAGTGCTCGTGCGAGTAGAGAAAGAATACCCAGGTAGGCAATACAGCCTACCTGCGGTGCACTGCAACACAACTATAAAACGCCACAATCTATTTTGTCCAGACTATCGGTTTGCTTGGCCGAAGTAATCCACCCTGTAACGGACAGACTATAGAAGTCCACCACCCACTACTTCGAACAAAGCAACCCCAATAGCCTGGACCCCTAGCTAAAATAATGCACAGGAAATAAATAACTATCGGCTGGAATAAACACACGTCACTGCAGGAATAAAAGAAAATGCGTAATGAGTCCTAGCTATTATGCCAGCAAGGAATAAATGTTACCCCTCCACCAATACCTAGAGTGTACTGGCTACCTTAACTAGGCCAAGGTTGCGGCTCTACAAAGACTAGGAAAGAAAGAAAACATATATATATATATATATATAGGAAAACACATATAAATCTGCATTAAATCTGTCACCCACACACCCTTAGAGTCCGTCTAATATTACGTTAACGATGCCAATGAATAAGTAAAAGAGTAAGATAATAAGGATAATTTTGCCAATATGAGAGAAACGAGAGCTAGGTGTTCCTCTTTCAATAGTTAAATGCGGACTGACTCGTGTCCAGTACTCCAGTTTGCATCCACTGACACCACCAGATGGTTCCACATAACCAGCTTGGCTGATGGTTCCTTATGCACAATGTAAGTCTTACTTATATAATGAAAGTAGGACCACATAGGACTAAACAACTAAATAAAACATGCTTACACAACGCATAATATAATATGCGTACTACACCAATATACCGGACAAACCCATTAATAATAAATGGGTTACATAATTTCGCCACAGTTTAGAGAATGGGAAAATCATAGAGACCACGTCATTGAACGAAATAATATGAATTTAAATCAGGCGGTAATATACGGATAAATATCGACGTATAATATGAAGCAGGGTTGATCACTGCTTCACGCACTATTGGAGTTACCGGCAGCCGGTATGATATATTCACCATGTGAATATATGACCATACTTATAGTAAGTTATGAACACAAATTAACTAAATGAAACTTACGATGGTGGAACATCGTAACACTCTTTACACTATTTACTCTTTCCATATACAGTATATATATATATTCCTTACATATATTTACTTCTTGCATCCATTTACTCCTTACTCCTTGCATCAATTTAGTCCTTACATCCCTTCCTAAGGTGAACAAGATCTTTTAATTACTGCTAGAATACCGCAAAATATAAATAACTTCATAGTATGCTGAAGGGGGTAAAAACATGATTAGTTGTGATATGTGGAATAGACACACACTGTACCGTACCAAAGTTTTTCATGAAAACCTCAGTTTACTTATTCTTCCTTCCTTCCTTCCCTCCAGCACCACCTGAATATAACTCCCAACTATTTATTATACAACGTTGTTCCGGCCGTCTTGGAGCTGCCACAAACGTTCTCTTTAACGTTTTTCAGCCGTTAAGACACACACCAGCCGGAATGGTCGAGGTATACCGTTGCCTGGGCCAGTTTGGTTTAACTCGTATGTTCAGGCGGTCATATTATTAGCTTGCAAACTATACGGTAATACTGTTTGAATAGCATTATTTACTGCAAATTATGTGTATAGTTGTAGCCTCAACAATAATATGCCTTATAGTAGACGGTATTGAAAGTTTGATATATAGAAGACAGATGTCCTCACACCGGATGTCTCTGTTAACCTTGTAGTAATTATTAGTAACCTGGAGTAGCCTAAGCCTAAGGTAACATTTGTGGTGTCCCATCTTGGGTAGATAAACATTCTTGATAATATACATTAGCTCCTGTGTACCAGTATGGACAACTCACTTAAAAAAAAAAAAAAAAAAAAAACACACACTTGTAGTACAGGTAATCATAAGGGACGTTGGAAGGTGTGGGTCTCATCCGCGTGTAATTAGTTGTCAAGGTGTTCATTTTACTACCCAGTGCGCGGCTGGAGCCTTGGGACGTACCGGTAAGCTATTGTTTCCACTTCTGCCTGTGTTTGTCTATCGTTTGTGTATTCTATATCGTGTGTACCGTACGAATAAAGGATTTTGATAAAGCTTGGTCAACAACTGTTTTATATAGTTTAGCTCTGGAATTAAGGGTGGTAGTACTGCAAGGGAGTTTGTGAGTATTGCCAAAATGCATCTCACTTAGCACATGATAATAAGGATATATTATGGTTGAAAGACATAATCAGGTGCTTAGATTAAGTTTTCAATCAATGTGTTCCTCTTTATTTTCTTCCTGTATTAAGTGAATACATCAATTATATAAAGCGAGTAACTACTTCCTGGTTAACCAATGACGTCACACTTAATGTTGGTGATGATTGTATGAACCCCACGGTGGTCAGATGGTGGTGGTGGTGGTGTTTGTAATAAGTATATCTTATACCTAATACATAAAGTTACCGTACTCCACATTTGGTACTGGTAACTATGTATTATGTCAATATGCAGAGTATATTAACTTTTGTAATTCGAACTTTCAATATGTTATGTCAGTATGTACGTGTTTCAGTGTGTATGTTTGAGTGTGCTTACAAACTGTTCAAAAACCTATAAACGGAATTTAGGGAAGTTTAGGAAGCCGGGTGTTCATACTTTCTTTTAGAATAATTATCTTTTTATATAGGCTATAATTAAACGAACAGTCTTTATGTCACATCAACATAAAAGTAATAATTATTGTTATCGTGCATTAGAATACAATAATGTTATTTCATAGGTTTGTAAGTATCAATCATAAATTTCACATATTCGTAAAAATTCAGTGTTTATTTTGCTATAGTCATAAACAATATCTGCCACCGGTGCCGGGCAGAATGGAGAATAATTTGAGTTTTAAATGGAATCCTATTTGGCGGACGGCAAATGAAACCGGCCTGATTAAATATTTGTTTATAGCCTATATTTGAACATACCAATATATGTTTTACCAGTCGTGTCACATGAAATCTTTTCCGGCAATTTTCGACCAGCTATATTGTTCACTCAATTTATTTTAGTTATTTTACATTATGTCCCAAAACACAAGGGCCAGTATAATATATAATTAAGTTGACTGTGTTCAGAAGATACCAGGTCAAAATTACCATTACTGTACCGTTACTGTATACAGTATATCACTGAAACATTGTCGTTGTGACGCCGCCTTATGACCCTGTGTACAGTTACCTACACGTCCACCTGGTACACGCCATGGACTATATTTTTAGATTGGAAGATGAACATCACTCGGTTTTTATCAATCGTGTTACTGATATGTTATCATGGTGTTGTGTTTATCATGTTGTCTTTTGCTAATCTGTGTTTAACCTTTTATTGCAGGAAGAGACAAGATTTGAGAGAGATGGGTGAGTGTTGTTGTTGTTGTTGTTATATTGTACCGGGTATATGCTTTAGCTAACTTTCTTTCTGTTGTCAATGATGTCCTTGGTAAAACATATCATAGGCTTACGGTACTTCAGATGCTATAGTAGTAACTAAATATTCGGTATTGTTAATCTGGAGATCAAAATAATTTAGGATATGTTGTAATGTTTCATGACTTTTGAACCCATTGAAAATCCTTTTAATTCGACTGATTTTCTCAGTACTGGTACCAATATTTGTTATTGTTGTTGCTAGCATTTTAGTGAGACCACACAATATTTGCTCTTTGTGTATATAACATTTACATTACACTGGTGCTACTGTCCCCGTTTGTATCTCCCTGTTGTATATTTTCTTTCTTTCTGCGATGGTGCAGCTGTTCCTATATTGGTAATTACATATCCATGGTCTCTTGCCGTGGTCCGGAATTGAGTCGAGGGCTTAAGCTGAGCACTGAAGCTTTTAGCATGCTCCTTAGTATTTGTTGTTGAGTTATATTGTGCAAGGATAACCTATTTTCTAGTCTGTATTTCAATTTATGACAGTGATGTGAGAAGCAACGAAAGCAGTAGTATCATATTGTTGTCAGTTATAAATAATTGGAGATGCATTAACGAAAATATCGTTTATTCACCTCTCATAGCTCATACAGATTTTTAGCAAATGAGCTGACATGTTTACCCTTTTGGAAGAGTCAACCAGTGCAATAGGTCTGGACTTTTACGAGCGCTCCCCGAGTTATAAGAAGTGTTTTTTTGTTGTTTCTTTTTCAATCACTATTTCTAGCGATTAAGGGTACCGGTATGAAAAGGTAAATATAATCAAGTTGGGCATAATGAAAAATATTTACCTTTGATTATTTGATATACCATTTTATTCGTATTTTAAATGTGTTTATCGCTACTAATATTCCATTTAAGGGTAATCTATTGTGTACACATTAATTACCCCTTTGCATGCCATCTTTAAACCCAGTATATTATTCAGTGCACACAGGGTATATTAGAAGATTGAGAGTAACTATAGAGTACAGTAGATTCAGAGGTGTTACAAAGGGTACAGGAACTATAGAGTATAGCAGAATACAGATGAATTACAAAGGGTACAGTGGATAAGTATTCCGTAAAGGACTAGTCAGTCTGTCGGCCAGCAACCAAGCCCACACTCCCTTAGGCACAACACAGCACTGGGTGACAGCACTCTGGTGGCAGCCCACTGCTCCCACATATCAAACACATCGACCCAGGTAAAATAAACTTATCTATCTATTTTTCTTACACACACACAGACACACATATACACACACACACAGGCACAGACACACAACACACACACCGACGGATCTCTCTGTACCGGTAATGAACCAGACCGGCCCCGGATCCATCACAATGACCGGCAGTTGGCTTCCTCAGTCTCACACTTTGTATTATTTACGCTTTGACTTTCTTCCTTACCTCTGCTCACAACGGATGCCTCTGTTCACCTAACAGTAAAATAGACCCAATAAGTTCTACAACGTTGCACGTACAATACAGATAAGGTCAATGGCATATAGTGATACTGATTATAAGATCTTTTACAACATGAGGAGTTTGCTTAAGGGGAGATATCCACTTGAGGGATTTTTTTCTTGACCCCTTTCTCCCTCATGTTTAGCCCCATTGCTTTTGATATTATAAAACGTTTGCCCCATTAGCTTGGCGATTTTTAAGAATTTCCGCCCCACTATCAATTTTAAGACCTTTTGTGCCATTTAGGTTGTCAATGTTATCCTGGCGAGCGATAGCGAGCCTGTAATTTAAGAGGAACCGGCCTTTGGCCGGGACATTTTTCTACCGAAAAATTTACAAATTTATCTTGAAAGGGACTCAATGGGGTGTAATTTTAAGCTTGATGGAGGTCTAGGGAACAAACTAAATACCTCCCCCGGGGGGATGTCGACTTGAGGGATTTTTTTCTTGACTCCTTTCTCCCTCATGTTTAGCCCCATTGTTTTTGAGATTTTAAGACGTTTGCCCCATTAGTTTGGTGATTTTAAGAATTTCCGCCCCATTCTATCAATTTTAAGACCTTTCGTGCCATTTAGGTGTCGATTTTATCCTGGCGAGCGAGAGCGAGCCTGTAATTTAAGAGTAATCGACCTTCGGCCGGGACATTTTTCTACCGAAAAATGTACAAATTTATCTTGAAAGGGGGTCAAGGGGGTGAAATTTTAAGATTGCTGGAGGAGTAGGAAACAAACTAGAAACATCCCCTTAAAGTTTCGTTTGTTACCTGTATACTAAAGCATGAATGAATAACTTTAATATTTTGTATTCAGTAGGCCTTACGCTATTACTATTCCAAATAATGATATGGATGACACAGTTTTTTACACTATTAAACAGGCTCTAGTGATATAGTATGTGTTTCTCAAAGTTATAAAATATGAGTTTGATATTTTTAAAACTTGGAAAATTAGAATACCAGGGTGCAAGTACTCTCCGCAAATGTGGAGGTCGGTCATCACAGACATTTGTTGGACCAATCACAGTAATGCACCGCTGGAGTGGTTCCAAAAGAAGACCAATGGAAGGTGTGAAGAAAATATCGGAGGGTTTCAAAAAGGTTGAGTGACATGTCGAGCCATAGCTCAAAAATTTCTCACTTTTATAAGGATTTAAAAGTGGAATGTGTTCATGGTAAAAAGGAAAGAAAGGGTGTCATCATTGTCATGCTCTCTAGTCCATGAACCAGATTGGTAATCAGTAGCTATCACAAGAAAGCTCAAATTACTAAAATAATTTTGTTTTTGTGTGTTGCAGCCCCATTACCCATCACTTTTGTGGCGCAGCTAGCCCCTAAAGGCTGGGACTGGGAAATCCACCTCCAGAATTTACTCCCTCTAAGCCTCTAAGGGATCAGCAAGCCTGTTCTTGCTGATCATCCCTACCCCTTTAAGGATACCGGTACCCATCATTGCTTCCAGTACCATCGTTGGGAGACCAATGCTCACTCATACATTCATATGTGTCGTTCACTCATGTAAAGTCCTCTAACTCTAAATTCATATAATATATTTTTGTGTGAATTAATTGTTATTATATCCTATGCTAATATATGCTCCTCGACTGATAAACGTCAGAGGAAGCCTTTTTATGGAAATTAACCCTGCAGCCATTATACTGTATTTGTGGTTTGTATTTTGTAAACATTGAGAAAGAGCTAGTATTTTGTTGTGATAAATGGTGGTGTTCAATCTGGGATAGTATGGTACCCTTCACACCATATAATATACCACCACGAAGTATACCAGGTGACGACCATCTCAGATATAATGATATAGTGAATATTGGATACCTATAATGTGTCCTCCAGTACCTCACTCCCTCCCTCTCTATCTCGTTACATCATATTATTTTGGTCTATGCAGAGGGATGGTTCCATATTTATTATTCACCATAATTTTCATATAGGTTTCCATTAGGCCTATCATAAATTGATTCATTGTCATCATCATTATCAGTTTCATCATCGTTATCATCACCATCTATAGTCATCGCCTACAATTATCTATTCTGTCATTTGTTTAGTACGCATTCCCGTCGTCATTTAGGCCATTACTATAAACATCATTATTAGCCATCGTAATTATAATTCTGGTTATTATTACGTATACAGTATAATCCTACACAACTCCATTTCGTAAATATCGTGAGAGCAGATTCGGACATTACAACATTTCCTATCAGCGGATTGTACCCAAGTCACAGAATGCGCTACCAAATTGTGTCTTTTTAGTTATGTGTTTTCTGATTATATTCACCACACACACACACAACGGCCACAATAACGGAGTGCACTGAGTCGTTGTATTCTAGTCGCTTGGCTCTGGTAGCGCGGGTTCGATCCTAACTATCTGCTGGTGAGGGTTACTGTCAAAAGCTTTCCGGGCTGTGGAGGTTAGATGTGCATGCGCCACATCTGGGTTGCACCTGGTTCCCTGCCCCACCCTTCTGGGGGTATGTAGGCGCCCTTGTGGCAGCCAGAGTAAATCTGGTGACTAATATGTTAGGTTAAGGAATTGTAAATTTCAGCCTTATTGGCTGCCGGCTCGAAATATACCAACTCTTCATACTCTTCTTACATACTAAAGCACACCCAATTACACACAGGCACACATAGACAGACACCGAGACACACATTATTTGTTTTATTATTATTATTATTATTATTATTATTATTATTATTATTATTATTATTATGTTTAGTAGTAGTAGTAGTAGTAGTAGTAGTAGTAGTAGTAGTAGTAGTAAAATAGCAGTGACTGTCAATACATCTCAATAATATTTTTGTTTTTATCCTGCAGCAAAAATAGTACACAATATGTTTATGTTATTTTTCTCAGTGTGTTGAACACTATTTCAAACTGCTATTACATTATTCACTATCGGGTAGTATCATATATCGCTGCCTGTGTTTCTTGCATCAAAGTTAATGCAGTTAAACCATTAATTAATATTGCAAGCATTAGCTGACAAAGATATTCCTTGTGGGGAAATACTAAGATATTCAGCAGACTGTGTGTGTGTAGCCATTATGCTATAAAGTTCCTGAGTTGTATGTCTTTGTCAATTACTGCACTACAAGTTAATATTGGTCCAAGTTATCGAGAGTGTTATAGCGTCTGTCGTTGCTTTGTTCCCGTAATTTAATTTGTACTTCAAAGTCTGAACTTTAAATCAATTGTAGCTATTTCTCTATTCTTTACCGAGATTTCTTATTTCGTTAATGCATTTATACAACATTTATACTGTATATTAATGAACTTCTACTGTCTGGAAGATATTCCCACGCTGTATTTGAACAGTTAGCATACTATAAACCAAAACGAGAATAGAAGAAGACACATTTAAAAGATTTTCCTATTTCCGTCTGATTTCTCTGCTCTGTTTATGCCATAGTGTCTGTATTGCAACCAGCCATGTCAGTGTCATTATGTGTGATGTTCTGTTTTCTCTGTGTATCTGTTGGTCTACGTAACTGTCTTCGTGGTGCAATGCATAATTGTGTTGATTTTCGGTGTGAGCGTCCTGGGTTCGAATCCCCGGACTGCCACATGTGTTTGCTAATTTCATTAATCGAGTTTAGGAGTAAAGTTGGTTAGTGGAGAGAACATAATAATTTACTTAAAGATCAGCCAGCCATTTATTATATTACAGTATTCTTCCTCTCCCTAGTAATTTTCCACTAACGTGTCGGTCAATTGGACATATTAATGATGTATGTATAATTAATATGTGTGTCACTGTCAATAGCTCTCTGTCTACCTTAATAACTATAACCTTCCATCTGTCTATTACTGCCCATGACCCTTCCTCTGTCTGTGGTACCGTATGTAATCTTCGTGTCAGTCTGTCTGTCAGTTTAAGGGGGAGGTACTCGATGTTTATGGACCCCCTTCTCCCTCATGTTTAGACCCATTAGTTTATGGACCCCCTTCTCCCTCATGTTTAGACCCATTAGTTTATGGACCCCCTTCTCCCTCATGTTTAGACCCATTAGTTTATGGACCCCCTTCTCCCTTATGTTTAGACCCATTAGTTTTGCAATTTTAAGACGCTCGTTCACTAGTTTGGCGATTTTGAGACCTTTCGCCCAATTACTTTGTCAATAGTAAGACCTTTCGTGCTTTTTAGGAGTCAATATTTTCCTAGCGAGCGATAGCGAGCCTGTAATTTTGTTAAGGAACCGGCCTTCGGCCGGAAATTTTGTCTACCGAAAAATTTACAAATACCGGTACATCTTGAAGTGGTGTATAGGTGGTGTTGTTTAAGCTTGATGGAGGTTTAACGAGGAAATTCGAACATACATTAATGAATAAGTAGCCCAAAAACCAAGCACTAGCCCCTTAACATTCGGCTCCAGTCCTCTCCCTTAACAGTCTGTGATATTGAGAGGCGATACAACAGCTACAGCTTTACTGGTACTATGTTTTATGGTAACGTCATTCTAGGACCGCGAGGTACGAAAGTTTGAATGTATGGTGTGATGAGAGAGTGAGAGTGAGAGTACGAGTAAGAGTGGTATGATATTGACGACAATATTAGAACTCTTCCATTAGCTTCACTAACATATTATCTGGCCTGTACAGCTGACACACAGAAATGATGTCACAGTTGTCATTGTGTTTCGTTCTCCGTCTTGTAGTAATGTCAGGGAATGGTAAGGATAAAACTGGAAACACTGACGTAACCGGTAGCCAAACACAAAGTAAAGATGAAGTAAAGGAGGTTCCTGAAGACAACAGGTAAAATGGGAACTGTTAATTAATTAATGTAAACACAAACAGTCGTGTGCTGTGTGGCAAGGTCGTTGAGGTAGTAACTGGCGATGAACTCCACAAACGTGTGTGGGTTCGAGTCTGGGGAGGGGGGGGAGTACAAGGTTGTAATATTTTTAGCAAAAAGGTTTTAAAGGCATGATATAAAGAAAAGATTACTAGACAACGGAAGAACCTGAGGAGCTTGTCAAAAACTGTTATTATAATGAAGGGAAGCAAAAAGAATAATAACATGTAGAATCCAGTTAAAATGTGAAATAAAGAAATAAGGGAAAATTGTGTAGACAGTAATATGGAGAAAGAGAGAAACGTGTATAATAATCGCAAAGTCTTCTAGGAAGAGAGAGAGAGAGAGAGAGAGCAGGCTGGCTGGCTGTGATAGGGGACCAAAGGAAATTAGTCGTGAGGGGAGGGAAAGTGGACACTGGACAGTTATATTTATATTCCCATCAAGATGGGTCAGTTACCGCAGGTCGTAACACCAGATGTTACTTAATCTTGATAGCAAGTACGGGGGGTTTGTTTTGGAGTACTTATATATTTTACCAAGAGATGAAAAAAAAAAATATATTATGAAGGTGAGCTTCTACTTTTAAGCATGACTGTACAAGTTGTCCCAACTCGATGTGATAAAAACTTACCCACGATAAAGGCTGACAGAGAGGGTCAAATCCAATGGTGATGATCTGAGGGAAGGGTTACACATCAAAATAGCATACAGGGCTACAGGGATCTCGTTAATTCTGTTCTGATTACTAACCTCCTTTGCGCGCGCTGTCTCTCTATCTCTCTGCTCTCTCTCTCTCTCAAGTGATGATGGTGTGAAGGAAAGATGAACAAGACTGCACATATCTAGTTAATTTAGTTCTGATTACAGTATTGAAAATAGGTGCATGCACGGTGTTAAGAGAGTACACTGGTTCGGGTTGTTAATTTATTGAAGGCTAAGTGTGTCACAGACAGTTGGTTGTTTGGTCTATGGAGACATATCCCACCACAGATCCCTAGACATAGCACCCATAAACTTGATGAGTTGTAGAGTGTAGAAGGTGGCGATTAGAGGGGCAACACTGTTCTCAACAGAGATGGTGGCGTAGGGAACCTCACAGGCCTGTCACACGGCAAGGGTGTTGAGGGTGCAATACCTGAAAAATCGTTTCTATTTAAATACCTCCATTATCGTAGCCTACCAAGTCGGCAGCATTGTAGCTGGAGTCTGAATAGGTCTTGGTGTGACTCTAATTAGCAATGTGGGGGCGTTGGTGTGCCATGCAGCAATGGTGTTAATAATGCAACAGGCGGTTTTACAAAACACTTGTGGCCTTACAGACTGTTAAGTCTTTCTGGTCCAAGACATGGGAGTGCTGCTGAGACACGCAGTTTCTTGGTGCTGTACTTGCTTGGTGTTTGTTTCAGGTTTCTTTAAATAGTTGTTAGCACAGGTAGGCCTATGCCAATCTTAGCTAAACTGTGGTTTCTAATGGGTCATGTTAGTGGTTGGCTGGGATCCTGTAGAACCACTGCGAGAAAATAGGTCAAGCGGCTCGCTTGGTGTAGTGACTAGCGTCTCGGACTTCCACCCAGAAGGCCCGGGTTCGCGCCCACGCTCGGCGCATTAAAGATTTTTCACAAGCACTGAGTCGTTACCATCCCTCATGAGCAAAGGGATGGGGTGGTAGTACAGGACCCCAATGGAAATACGCCTAATCGGCCTTATTGAGCTATCCTTAGCTAGCTTAGCATGCGCTAGCTTTAAGAACTATTATTAGGGGTTCGTCCCCTACGGGGAACCCCTATTGTAATCATTAAACCTGGAATTTCATCCAAATATTTCTTACGCGCCGGTTTCGACGCAATAACTCCAGAACCGCTTTTTGGATCGGGATCAAACTTTCACAAGAGGTGCGTTTTTGTATTGGGCAACTTTTGATATGCTAAACATCCGGCATGGTGGTCAAACAGGTCCGTGGCAGCCGATTTCCCGAAAAACTTGACGCTTAAATACCGTTTCTCCCACTCACAGGAAACGACTGGGCTTTGGCATACGCACTCCCCTACTAATGCTCCGCACATTTTATAGAGAAGGTTTTTCTTTTGCACGTGGGGTTTTTTCCGGCAATCTTGAAAAAACCTTGAATTCCACTTAAAATTCCACATCTTGAAAACTACGCCGATGATCAGAGCCATGCTTGCGTAGTTGGGTGAGGCTCGCGATTCCGAACGTTTTGATACCAAAAAAATATAAAGGGGTGGAATAGTTTGGCCGCAGCATTGAAAACTGTCTATTCTTAAATTACTTTAAAACCGAATTCGCTACCACACACAAAGTTTACCGTCTACAGTCTATAGGCTTCCACGCATCCCCCAGTTTTGCTTAATAACATAATCTCTTTATTATTCAGTCCTAACTTTTGTTTTTATTTAACTCTCTCAAAACCGTTCGAGTCCCTACGAATTCCAGCAATTATTTAGCCAACCTACCTATACATACCTACCCTACCAAATAATAATGATAAAATCAAATTTATTTTTGGTGAATGACAGAGTATTGGCTAAGGTTTTTAACAATTCATCCCTTTGCCAAATGCTTAGTTTTAATAACAATGATATGGACCTTTAAAGTTTTGGCAATTGCCCGTGTGACTCGACTCGTATTTTAACCTTCCTAAAGTGTTACCACGAAATACCGCTAGATCCTTTCTCAAAAGTCGCTAGCATGTTGCTACATAGCCAAACAATGTTAGGATAATGCTACAATTTCTAAAGAGTTTTGGTTTGTTTGTTTTGCAAATTTTACAATGTAGTATGACTAGAATGTCTGAAATTTTCAAATTATCCCTAGTAAATGTCTCTAGATATAAAAGAAATGGCTGCTAGATTGAAGTAAATAGCTCTACATTTAGCGGTAATATGTAGCTTTACAACTGGCACCACTGCAACCACCACAGCCCTCCAAGTATGTCTCCACAAAATACCGCTAGATCCTTTCTCAAAAGTCGCTAGCATGTTGCTACATAGTCAAACAATGTTAGAATAATGCTGCAATTTCTAAAGAGTTTTGGTTTGTTTGTTTTGCAAATTTTACAATGTAATATGACTAGAATGTCTGACATTTTTAAATTATCCCTAGTAAATCTCTCTAGATATGAAAAAATGGCTGCTAATTTGAAGTAAATAGCTCTACATCTAGCGGTAATATCTAGCGATACAACTGGCAACACTGCCTAAGTGTTACCCCAAAATACCGCTAGATCCTTTCTCAAAAGTCGCTAGCATGTTGCTACATAGTCAAACGATGGTAGAACAATGCTGCAATTTCTAAAGAGTTTTGATTTGTTTGTTTTGCAAATTTTACAATGTAATATAACTAGAATGTCTGAGATTTTCAAATTATTCCGAGTAAATATCTCTAGATATGAAAAAAATGGGTACTAAACTGAAGTAAATATAGCTCTACATCTAGCGATAATATGTAGCGCTACAACTGGCAACACTGCCTACAACCACCTCTCATTGCCAATGATTATGCTCTGAGGTTTGTATTTGCTTATCTTATCCTGTGTATAAATGTAAACCTTACACATGTTTCTATTAAATAATGACATTAAACAGGATTCATGATTTAAATACAAGGCTAGATATTTATCGGAAGTACGTATTTACCTTTGGAAAGCTGAAATATAATGTTTACACATATGGGATAAGGAGGAGGGAGGGAGGTATAAGAGGTGGACCGATGGAAGGGAAGAGGACCCCGATATACGAGATACATAACTTCATATGCGTGTATTGATCACTTTCATGCTATTATGTAGGCATACATAAGTAGCATGACACACATGTCAAGAGTGAACACCAATAACTTAATCCATACACGGCGGGTGCCCAACCCCGAAAAGGGTTGAAATAGGGGAGCTATTCCCCCCCCCACCCGCCAAAGGCGGCTTTCTAGGGCCTTTCCTAGCTGATGCTGAGAGGATTGGGTTCTAGTCATGTGGTGATGGGCTGGTCTATTAGAGTGAGAACTGAGCAATCTCTGCCATACCCATAGCTTACTCTGACTGTTCCTTTTACTTATATATTTTCTAGATCTCAAGTGACGGCGTCTCTAACGTGGATTGACCTCCCAATCTACCAAGATTGGAAGCCAAAGCGTCACATTTTTCCCTTGCCCCTCAACTTTCTCTTCATAATTGCTGAGGGACACAGGGCCCTGGGTGGGGCTTTGGTTTCCCGGGCATTTCCGCACCCTCCTCAGCTCCCCGCCATGGAGTGGCTTCGGTCACCCAGGCTTTATTGTGGTCGGCGGGGAGGGTTCTGTGGGGGTGCTCGGTTATGGCCTTGGCCTTGCTCAGGGCCTTGGGGCTGTTCGGCCAGGCAGCTTGGGGAACAACAACAACAACAACAACTTAATCCATACACAGTAAAAAAGACGGAAATAATATCGTACATACGAAGTGATGGAATGGGTATGGGGGGAGTGTGTATGACAGTTCGTCGCTAGATAAGGGGTCTGTGTGCTTGTGTGATGGTCTTGTGTAGCTATGTGTGCTTGTTTGAGTGTTGCTTTAGGCTACGCATTAGTTATCTCTCTCTCTCTCTCTCTTATTTATCGCTGTCTTCCTTACGATTACGACATACTGTACTAGTGCATGAGAACAGGAAATAGGGAGCCTCGCTCTCTCTCACACAAGACTAAACGAATAGAGGCAGATCCCTTACACACCCAGTCTCTGTCGCTCGTTTGTTTGCACACCGGTACAAATGAGGCAGATCCCTTACAAGATGAACATGGGAATCTGCAGAGAGACAAGTGGCCCACAAAAGGCAGATCCCTTTCACATCCAACCCATTTCGTCCATATGACTATCCGATTTTATCTTGAAATTCTCTATTGTTCTTGATCCCACTATAGCACTAGGTAGCCTATTTCACATATCTACGACTCTGTTACGAGAGGCAGATCCCTTACACAGCCAATCTCTCTGATTTGCACACTGGTACAAAGGAGGCAGATCCTTACACATGCTACCAAGATGAAAATGGGAGTCTGCAGAGAGCCGATTGGCCCACACACGGCAGATTACTTTCACACCCAATCAATCTCGTCTTATCAAATTTTATGTTGAAGCTCTATTGTTATTGATCCCACTATAGCACTTGGTAGCCTATTCCACATATCGACAACTCTTTTACCAAGCGAATAGTCGAGGCAGATCCCTTACACTGCCAATCTCTCTCTTTCGCTCTTGTTTGTTTGCACACCGGTACAAATGAGGCAGATCCCTTACACATGCAACCAAGGTGAAAATGGGAGTCTGCAGAGAGACAAGTGGCCCACATAAGGCAGGTCCCTTTCACACTCAACCCATCTCATAAACGTTACCTGTTATTTACACTACTTACTATACACCCATGCTATCATATACCTGCAACCAAAACACAATTGTAAGAAATAGGAACATAAGAAAATGGGAGTCTGTAGAGAGCCAATTGGCCCACACAAGACAGATCCTTTTCACACCCAACCCATCTCATAAAAACACTCTAATTTATCTCTGTCTTCCTTACATTTATGACATCCTAGTCTCTCTCTCTCTCTCTCACAAATGAGAACATAAGAAAACCGGAGTCTGCAGAGAGTCGATTGGCCCACACATGTCAGATCCCTTTCACACCCAACCCATCCCGCGCTCTCTCTCTCTCTCTCTCATATTTATCGCTATCTTCCTTACATTTACGACATCCTATTCTCTCTCCATACTCCCTCTCTCCTTCACAAATGAGAAAATAAAAAAATAAGAAAACGGGAGTCTCCAGAGCCGATTGACCTATGCATGGCAGATCCCTTTCACACCCAACCCTTCTCGTTCTATCTAATTTCAAGTTGAAGCTCTATTGTTCTTGATCCCATTATAGCACTCGGTAGCCTATTCCACATATCTACAACTCTGTTACTAAACGGATAGAGGCAGATCCCTTTTACAGCCAATCTCTCCCTCTCTCGCTCTTGTTTGTTTGCACAATCTACTCCTTCTGTAGTTTCTCCATGCCCGATAAGTTAAATGATCTTTTGATATCTGTGACACAGCATTTGTATCCAACACAATACTCAGCTTGCAAAACCGTCGAACCCCGGACAATGTTGCTTGCAACTTTAATTATTATTATTATTATTATTATTATTATTATTATTATTAAATGTTCCTGCCTCCAAATACAAGCACATACAAATATTAGACCAGCATTGTTAAGCCATGCCGCCATGTGCTCCCCCCTCCCCAATATATCTTCCCTTCTGTAAACTTATATATATACAGTATATATATATATATATATATATATATATATATATATATATATATATATATATATATATATATATATATATATATATATATATATATATACTACAACTTCCTCTAATTATCAAATAAAGTAACATCCATCTTCCCGCCTCCATCAAGAGCATATTAGTAGACCAGACCATCATTCTCTTCCCCTTTCCCCCCGATGTATTCTTTGGGTTGTGTGTTCCTGCCAGCATCTTGGAACGACTGAAGGGGCCTCGCTGATAGTTATTATTGTAGGACCTCCTCTGTGTGTGTGTGTGTGTGTGTGTGTGTGTGTGTGTGTGTGTGTGTTAACCTTGATGGACGTCTGGGTAAAGGCAGTTAGTCCATGTTCAGCTCAGGAGAGCTGGATGGTGTCCGCATCTCAGCCTGGCCAGGTGGACTCTGTCCTCGCGAGGAAGGGAGGATTCGGAAGGATGGATTTCGGGAGGTCGTGCATGCAGCTGCGTGTTGTCTGTGAGTGAGTGGATGGATCGGCGAGAGATATGAGTATGGATGTGCTTCTGGAAGGTGGTTCGGGGTGGGAGAGAGGACAGTAATTGTGTGTGATACCGTGTGCTGGGTGTTGTTTTGATATTTCTTGGTGTCTGTGGGTGTGTTGCCATGTAGTTTAGTGGGTGGTCTTGGTTCGTGGAGGCTACTGCAAGGAATTGAGTGCCTCTCATGATCACTGATCTTATGTATTGTTTATATACTGTGGTGGTAGTTTCTTTGTTGTGTCCAAATTTTGTGTGAGCAAGTGACCTGAGGGCATTAAGTCTGGGTGTAATTTCTTTTTAATGTTTGTGGTGTGCTGTTTGAATGTCATATGAGTATCATATGTTACTCCTAGGATTTTGTGTGTGGTGTGTATGTGTTAGGGGTGTGTTGTTTATGGTGAGTTGAGGGATGTATTTGTGTTCTGTCCAGCTTGTGAGCAGGGTTGCGGTGGATTTGGCTAGGGGTAGATTAAGTCTGTTTGTAGTGCACCAGCCATGTAGTGTGTTGAGATAGGGTTGAAGGAGATCTGTTGCTCTTTTTGGGTCATGGTGTGTGCATGTGAGTGTTACGTCATCTGCATAGGAGGCTAAGTTTATTTGGGGCGTATTGGGTGTAGTTATATCGTGCATGTACAGATTGAAGAGTGCGGGCGATAGGACGGATCCTTGTGGGACTCCGTTTGGAAAGTTTCTGATTTTAGATGACTGGCCGGCAAAAGATACGTGTGCACATCTGCCTGCTAGGAAGTTGGCCAGCCACCTTTTTGTGTTGTTGTGCATGTTTGTGTTGTAGATTTTGTTTGTTAGGTTGTGGCGGGGATGGCATCGAAGGCTTTACTAATGTCGAGTTTGGCTAATAGTGATCTGTGTGGTGGTCTAGCTGAGTTGATGCCGTCAAAAGCTCTTTGTGTAAGGTCTGTGAGAAGAGTGTTTGTGGAGTGCAGTGGCCTAAAGCCATGTTGTGTTGGAGCTAGGGGTAGGTCGGGTGTAATTAGTTGTAACACTAGGCGTTCCATGACTTTGGAGGGGGAGCAAAGGAGTGTGATGGGGCGGTGCGAGGAGGGTAGCATGGGGTGTTTGTTGGGTTTGGGGAATGTGGTGATGAGACCATGCTTCCAAATGTCTGGTATTGTGTTGTGTGAATAACTGTAGTTTGATATGTTAGTGAGTGCTTGTATGCCTTGTGGTCCCAGGTGTCTGAGGTGTATGTTGCTTATGTTGTATAGGCCACAAGCGGATGAGTGCTTGAGATTGTTGATGATATGCTTTGTCTGGTGATTGGTGAAGGGTGTATAGTCAGGGTCTGTGGGGAATTGTCTCTTACGTCGGATGACATATAGGTGACTGACATGTGAGAAGTGATTGATGAGAGTGTTTGCTTGTTGTTTACATGAAGGAGTAGAGTCTGTTGTTGTGATTGCAGCATGTGATTGTGTTGTGTTGCTGTTGGAAAGTGTGATGCTGTTTAGTGTTTTGTAGAGTTTTTTGGGGTTTGTTTTGTGATCAAGTGTTTGTAGGAAGTTATTCCAATTTAGTTTTTGTTGTTCTTGTATTTTGTTGTTAGTTTGGGTGTTGAGTGCTTGGATTTGTTGTGTGATGTCTTGTTTGTGGGGTGCTGGGGAGTGTTTCAGTATGTTGCGTTGTCTGATGAGGTTTTGAATTTCTGGTGTGAAGTTGGGGTTGTGTCTTTTTCTGTTACCTCTTAGAATGTGTTTCTTGTCAGTGTTTGGATAGTTTTGAGTATG
Source organism: Paralithodes platypus (assembly GCA_032716605.1). Classification (NCBI taxonomy): domain Eukaryota; kingdom Metazoa; phylum Arthropoda; class Malacostraca; order Decapoda; family Lithodidae; genus Paralithodes; species Paralithodes platypus. The sequence goes on from CM064487.1 coordinate 6,071,418, forward strand.
TGTACAGCATTGTTGATGTTAGTGATGGGTGTACTGTTTAGAGTTGTGAAGTGTTGTTCTGTCTCATTTGTGAATGCTTCCCAGTTAGGTCTTTTATAATTGGTGTATTTGCAAAACCGTCGAACCCCGGACAATGTTGCTTGCAACTTTAATTATTATTATTATTATTATTATTATTATTATTATTATTAAATGTTCCTGCCTCCAAATACAAGCACATACAAATATTAGACCAGCATTGTTAAGCCATGCCGCCATGTGCTCCCCCCTCCCCAATATATCTTCCCTTCTGTAAACTTATATATATACAGTATATATATATATATATATATATATATATAATATATATATATATATATATATATATATATATATATAATATATATATATATATATATATATATATATATATATATATATATATATATATATATATATATACCGGTATATATATATATACTACAACTTCCTCTAATTATCAAATAAAGTAACATCCATCTTCCCGCCTCCATCAAGAGCATATTAGTAGACCAGACCATCATTCTCTTCCCCTTTCCCCCCGATGTATTCTTTGGGTTGTGTGTTTCTGCCAGCATCTTGGAGCGACTGAAGGGGCCTCGCTGATAGTTATTATTGTAGGACCTCCTCTGTGTGTGTGTGTGTGTGTGTGTGTGTGTGTGTTAACCTTGATGGACGTCTGGGTAAAGGCAGTTAGTCCATGTTCAGAGCAAATCACAGTTAATAAAGGCAATGCTAATAATCATTAAGGTTTAACTATATATATATATATATATATATATATATATATATATTTAGTTATGCTCTATAACAATACATATACTATTTATTTCAATCAAGCTAAGACTAAGTCTGCTTAGGTATTAACTAATTATTTTATTGAATTCAGAAACGTTTCTGAAATATATAGTAATGTCAACATATTCAAGCCGTTAAGGGGAGGTTTTTAGTTTGTTTCCTACTCTTCCAGCAATCTTAAAATGTCACCCCCTTGACCCCCTTTCAAGATAAATTTGTACATTTTTCGGTAGAAAATGTCCCGGCCAAAGGCCGGTTACTCTTAAATTACAGGCTCGCTCTCGCTCGCCAGGATAATATCGACACCTAAATTGCACGAAAGGTCTTAAAATTTACAGAATGGGGCGGAAATTCTTAAAATCACCAAACTTATGGGGGCAAACGTCTTAAAATCTAAAAAACAATGGGGCTAACCATGAGGGAGAAAGGGGTCAAGAAAAAAATACCTCAAGTGGAGACCTGCCCTTAACTCGCTTACATACATACCTCTCAAGCTTGATTAAATTGTCTGACGGAAGAACACATAGAGACAAATATCATCTAAGCGAAAGGAATAATTTGTGATCACAGGTAGCACATTAATCAAAGATAGAACAGGTAGAACATTAATCACAGGTAGAACAATAATCACAGATAGAACAGGTAGAACATTAACCAAAGGGTAAACGTTTTTGTTGTTGATAATAAGAGGCTGTCCTGTCCTGTTTGGAGTGGTGTGAACTCTCAGTTCGGAGTCCCTTGTTCGAATCACTAACTCTTGGCTAGTGCGCATCCTCTTTTATAATAATAATAATAATAATAATAATAATAATAATAATAAAATTTAGTGTTATATTACATAACTACTACTACTACTATTAGTAGTAGTAGTAGTAGTAGTAGTAGTAGTAATATAATAAATATTTGCATTAGTAAGGTGATAATTAGTACAAAAAGTCGGTCAGTCATCACAGATCTTATTTTGTGCATATTAATATCACCAAATGATAATATATAATTAAAGATCAAAAGGGCTTCCGGTTAAGTCCAGGTTGAAAAGTCCCTATCAACCAAAGAGACTTCTAAAGGTGATGTGCAAAACGTCAGAAGGCCATTAACCCCTTGAGGATTATGACGCATTTTGACATTATATTATAGCTATCATTTCTGCATCTCTCTCTCTCTCCGCCGCAATGTTGCATCTCTCGCTATTCTATCACTACTATAATATAATCAGTGTTCCTCAAAGATCTAAACCCCCCCCCCCCCCCCCGTCCCCCTAACCCCCCCCCTACCCTACAAAAACTATTTGGGGGGTAACCCACCCTACCACCTTACCCCTCCTTGCTCCCCCCCTACCCAACCTAACCTAACCTAACCTAACCTAACCTAACCTAACCTTACCTAACCTAACCTACCTAACTTACCTAACCTAACCTAACCTAACCTAACCTAACCTAAACTTACCTAACCTAACCTAACCTAACCTAACCTAACCTAACCTAACCTAACCTAACCTACCTAACCTAACCTAACCTAACCTAACCTAACCTAACAAGGAAGAAGTTAGACAGAGAAGCGAGCAAGGGGGAAAGTTGGAGAGGTTACCTCAGACTCTCTCTCACACCTCCTTACCCTTTGATCAAGCAGCTGACGCTTTACTGACAATGTCACAGATCGTGACATTTAGGGTAGAGGGAGGGGGAAAGTTGGAGAGGGAGGGGAAAGTTGGAGAGGGAGGGTTGGGTTAATCACCGGATGATTAGTCCGGGTCAGAATTCGGTAATAACCTAACCAGTTAACATGTCTAATTGTTGTAGACGCTCCGTCCAGCTCCCTCAACGTGGAGGGAGGTAGAGGCTCGAACTACAGACCTAGCGGTGAGAGATGGTAGTTCTACTCAACACGCTAGCGTTAACTGGCTGATATTATCAACGTTAATGGGTCTATTTAAGCATACTTTGTTGTTATTATGATTACTTATCTGTTTATCTATTGCCAGACGGACTGATCCCCGAGGGGGTGGCCGCTAATGAATATCATCCATGTATCTCTGTCAGTTGGCGTAAATTATTATTATAATAATTGTTATTATTACCTATTACTGCATATCATGGATTATCTGTTTTGAGTATAATTGTTCTTAGGTACTCTTGTTTTTTATAGTTATATATGTGTATATGTTGTGTTTGATATTACGGTTTATTAATGTATTCATCAATATATAATTTATATTGTAAAACTTGCAAACTATACAAACCAAAACTATGACAAAGACAATATAAAGGCAAAAGAACTAATCAAAATAGCTATGTGGAAAAAACGATTAAGCAAAATATAATTATGAAATAATAGAACACAATCCACCACATAGGGAGTACATCACTACAATACTAATAATAATAATAATAATAATAATAATAATAATAATAATAATTTTTAATAACAACAACAACAATAATAATAATAATAATAATAATAATAATAATAATAATAATAATAATACGGATAAAAGATATTCTAACCCACAATGTGAGGTGGTGGTTCAAACATGGGACTCGTAATTGAGGGTTCACACCGCTCCAGGCAGGACACTGGAATTTCTTATTATAATAAATGCAAACTTTGACCACATGATTCTTTTATCTCAGGTTATCGCTTTTGTTCACTTGGAGGGTATGTTGTCCACATGAATGATTTTCTTTTTCTTTTCTTTTTTTATATTTTTACATTTATTTCTACATTCAAATACTGTAGATAATCACATTCTTAGCTTAACCCTCTCAGGATCATGACGTATTTCGTCAGTTTATTCTCAATATCTCCACTAACTCTTCTGACTTCCATATACTGAATATAATCTTATAATGACAGCCGCAATAAACTGTCTAAATGCGGCATAATTCTCAAGGGTTTCACTTGGCTTAACCGGTCCCCTTGGGTTCTTTACCCCTGCACAGTTTCTTGCTCTGTATAGGGGTACAGTGCGCCCATGTATCAAAGACTGTTCGCATGTGTGGGGAGGGTCCATCCATACCACACTTCTTGAAAGGCTAGAGTCAAAAGCATTTCGTCTCATTAACTCACCTCCTCTTATTAAATCCCTATAATCTCTCTCTACACGCTGCAATGTTGCATCTCTCTCACTCTTGTACCGCTATTACAATAATCACTGTTCTTCAGAGTTCAATGTATATCTCCTCCCTTATGGAGAGTGAATGGCACCCGCCTTCACCACATTTCCATCCCTGTTCTGTTCCACTCTCGAAACCAAGAGTGAATCAAATTTCCCATTCTTTCTTCTAATCAACAAGTGAACTCTAAACTCTCTCCCTCAATCTATCTTTCCCTTATCATATGACTTAAATTGTTTCATTCTCCGTGTATCCAGACATTGTTGACTCTCTCGTGCCTTGAATTTGGCTGTATGGTTTTTGTGTCCATAACAAAAAATAATGAAAAAATAAATACAAATAAAATACAACAAGCCTAATATACTGTATATTAACCCGTTCGTTACAACACGTCACCGTTGCTTTATGCTGGCTAACCTTACACAACTTTACTAAGCTTAGGAAAGACCTTTGATAGTCAGATGATTTAACCCTTTCAATCTGATGATGGTGATTTGTGTTGTTTGTTTCCAATGTGTGATTTTGTTAAGCTTAGGAATTATCTCCATAAATCAAAGGATCAAACACCTCTCAACTATAGTCCATCCACTGTAGGTTGGCCAAAACTCTTCAACATTAACCTCTATAACTTAAGGGGGGGGGGGAATGGGTTCAACTTTTTGCTTGTTTATTATATAATTTGTTTTAGATTCCTCCGTAGACCTCCATCAAGCTTAAAAAGACATCCCCCTTTAAGATAATGTTTTACATTTTTTGATAGAAAAATCTCCCGCCCAGAGGCAGGTTCCTCTTAAATCGCTCTCCAGAAAAAAAATCGACACCTAAATGACACGAAACGTCTTAATATTGACAAATAAATGGGGCAAAAGGTCTTAAAATCGCCAAACTAATTGACCAAACGTCTTAAAATCTGAAAACTAATGGGGCTAAACAGTTAGTTAGATAGATAGTTAGATAGATATATAGATAGATAGATAGATAGATAGATAGATAGATAGACATATATAAATAGATAGATAGTTAAATGACCACGTAAATTTAAATTACAGAGACAGACAGACAGACAGATATAGATGTTTATATAAACTATGCAACTATCTCTGACACATCATATGAATAATAATAACGATAATACAAATGCTAAAGAAATTATGATTATGGTAAACGGATAAACAAAATAGAGGAATAAGAATGATCTTAGTAAAATAATCAGGAGACCGTAACAATTGTAAAATAATCAGGAGACCGTAACAATTGTAAAATAATCAGGAGACCGTAACAATTGTAAAATAATCAGGAGACCGTAACAATTGTAAAATAATCAGGAGACCGTAACAATTGTAAAATAATCAGGAGACCGTAACAATTGTAAACTAATCAGGAGACCGTAACAATTGTAAACTAATCAGGAGACCGTAACAATTGTAAAATAATCAGGAGACCGTAACAATTGTAAAATAATCAGGAGACCGTAACAATTGTAAAATAATCAGGAGACCGTAACAATTGTAAAATAATCAGGAGACCGTAACAATTGTAAACTAATCAGGAGACCGTAACAATTGTAAAATAATCAGGAGACCGTAACAATTGTAAAATAATCAGGAGACCGTAACAATTGTAAAATAATCAGGAGACCGTAACAATTGTAAAATAATCAGGAGACCGTAACAATTGTAAAATAATCAGGAGACCGTTACAATTTCCCGCGATGTAGGAAAATTAGTACAGGAGAAAAGACTTATAGAATTGGCTAAGATAATAATAATAATAATAATAATAATAATAATAATAATAATAATAATAATAATAATAATAAAAGATGCTATGGTAAATGTTGAGCTGGTGGTTCGAACAAGGGACTCGGAGTTGAGAGTTCACACCGCTCCAGACAGGACCCTCGCGCATCTTATTATCAACAATGGAAACTTTGACCATGATTCTTTTATCTTAGGTTATCGTTTTTGTTGTTGTTGTTCCCCAAGCTTTTGTTCACTTGGATGGTATTTTGTCCACCAGAATGTTGTTGTTGTTGTTGTTGTTGTTCCCCGAGCTGTTGTTCCCCGCATTTAGACAGTTTATTGCGGCTGTCATTATAAGATTATATTCAGTATATGGAAGTCAGAAGAGTTAGTGGAGATATTGAGAATAAACTGACGAAATACGTCATGATCCTGAGAGGGTTAAGCTAAGAATGTGATTATCTACAGTATTTGAATGTAGAAATAAATGTAAAAATATAAAAAAAGAAAAGAAAAAGAAAATCATTCATGTGGACAACATACCCTCCAAGTGAACAAAAGCGATAACCTGAGATAAAAGAATCATGTGGTCAAAGTTTGCATTTATTATAATAAGAAATTCCAGTGTCCTGCCTGGAGCGGTGTGAACCCTCAATTACGAGTCCCATGTTCGAACCACCACCTCACATTGTGGGTTAGAATATCTTGTATCCGTATTATTATTATTATTATTATTATTATTATTATTATTATTATTGTAGTGATGTAGTGATGTACTCCCTATGTGGTGGATTGTGTTCTATTATTTCATAATTATATTTTGCTTAATCGTTTTTTCCACATAGCTATTTTGATTAGTTCTTTTGCCTTTATATTGTCTTTGTCATAATTTTGGTTTGTATAGTTTGCAAGTTTTACAATATAAATTATATATTGATGAATACATTAATAAACCGTAATATCAAACACAACATATACACATATATAACTATAAGAAACAAGAGTACCTAAGAACAATTATACTCAAAACAGATAATCCATGATATACAGTAATAGATAATAATAACAATTATTATAATAATAATTTACGCCAACTGACAGAGATACATGGATGATATTCATTAGCGGCCACCCCCTCGGGGATCAGTCCGTCTGGCAATAGATAAACAGATAAGTAATCATAATAACAACAAAGTATGCTTAAATAGACCCATTAACGTTGATAATATCAGCCAGTTAACGCTAGCGTGTTGAGTAGAACTACCATCTCTCACCGCTAGGTCTGTAGTTCGAGCCTCTACTCCCTCCACGTTGAGGGAGCTGGACGGAGCGTCTACAACAATTAGACATGTTAACTGGTTAGGTTATTACCGAATTCTGACCCGGACTAATCATCCGGTGATTAACCCAACCCTCCCTCTCCAACTTTCCCCCTCCCTCTCCCCCTCCCTCTACCCTAAATGTCACGATCTGTGACATTGTCAGTAAAGCGTCAGCTGCTTGATCAAAGGGTAAGGAGGTGTGAGAGAGAGTCTGAGGTAACCTCTCCAACTTTCCCCCTTGCTCGCTTCTCTGTCTAACTTCTTCCTTGTTAGGTTAGGTTAGGTTAGGTTAGGTTAGGTTAGGTTAGGTTAGGTTAGGTTAGGTTAGGTTAGGTAAGTTAGGTTAGGTTAGGTTAGGCTAGGTTAGTTAGTTAGATAGCTATAATATAATGTCAAAATGCGTCATAATCCTCAAGGGGTTAATGGCCTTCTGACGTCTTGCACATCACCTTTAGAAGTCTCTTTGGTTGATAGGAACTTTTCAACCTGGACTTAACCGGAATCCCTTTTGATCTTTAATTATATATTATCATTTGGTGATATTAATATGCACAAAATAAGATCTGTGATGACTGACCGACTTTTTGTACTAATTATCACCTTACTAATGCAAATATTTATTATATTACTACTACTACTACTACTACTACTACTACTACTACTACTACTAGTAGTAGTAGTAGTTATGTAATATAACACTAAATATTATTATTATTATTATTATTATTATTATTATTATAAAAGAGGATGCGCACTAGCCAAGAGTTAGTGATTCGAACAAGGGACTCCGAACTGAGAGTTCACACCACTCCAAACAGGACAGGACAGCCTCTTATTATCAACAACAAAAACGTTTACCCTTTGGTTAATGTTCTACCTGTTCTATCTGTGATTATTGTTCTACCTGTGATTAATGTTCTACCTGTTCTATCTTTGATTAATGTGCTACCTGTGATCACAAATTATTCCTTTCGCTTAGATGATATTTGTCTCTATGTGTTCTTCCGTCAGACAATTTAATCAAGCTTGAGAGGTATGTAAGCGAGTTAAGGGCAGGTCTCCACTTGAGGTATTTTTTTCTTGACCCCTTTCTCCCTCATGGTTAGCCCCATTGTTTTTTAGATTTTAAGACGTTTGCCCCCATAAGTTTGGTGATTTTAAGAATTTCCGCCCCATTCTGTAAATTTTAAGACCTTTCGTGCAATTTAGGTGTCGATATTATCCTGGCGAGCGAGAGCGAGCCTGTAATTTAAGAGTAACCGGCCTTTGGCCGGGACATTTTCTACCGAAAAATGTACAAATTTATCTTGAAAGGGGGTCAAGGGGGTGACATTTTAAGATTGCTGGAAGAGTAGGAAACAAACTAAAAACCTCCCCTTAACGGCTTGAATATGTTGACATTACTATATATTTCAGAAACGTTTCTGAATTCAATAAAATAATTAGTTAATACCTAAGCAGACTTAGTCTTAGCTTGATTGAAATAAATAGTATATGTATTGTTATAGAGCATAACTAAATATATATATATATATATATATATATATATATATATATATATAGTTAAACCTTAATGATTATTAGCATTGCCTTTATTAACTGTGATTTGCTCTGAACATGGACTAACTGCCTTTACCCAGACGTCCATCAAGGTTAACACACACACACACACACACACACACAGAGGAGGTCCTACAATAATAACTATCAGCGAGGCCCCTTCAGTCGCTCCAAGATGCTGGCAGGAACACACAACCCAAAGAATACATCGGGGGGAAAGGGGAAGAGAATGATGGTCTGGTCTACTAATATGCTCTTGATGGAGGCGGGAAGATGGATGTTACTTTATTTGATAATTAGAGGAAGTTGTAGTATATATATATATGCCGGTATATATATATATATATATATATATATATATATATATATATATATATATATATATACTGTATATATATAAGTTTACAGAAGGGAAGATATATTGGGGAGGGGGGAGCACATGGCGGCATGGCTTAACAATGCTGGTCTAATATTTGTATGTGCTTGTATTTGGAGGCAGGAACATTTAATAATAATAATAATAATAATAATAATAATAATTAAAGTTGCAAGCAACATTGTCCGGGGTTCGACGGTTTTGCAAATACACCAATTATAAAAGACCTAACTGGGAAGCATTCACAAATGAGACAGAACAACACTTCACAACTCTAAACAGTACACCCATCACTAACATCAACAATGCTGTACAAATACTCAATAAAACTATCCAAAACACTGACAAGAAACACATTCTAAGAGGTAACAGAAAAAGACACAACCCCAACTTCACACCAGAAATTCAAAACCTCATCAGACAATGCAACATACTGAAACACTCCCCAGCACCCCACAAACAAGACATCACACAACAAATCCAAGCACTCAACACCCAAACTAACAACAAAATACAAGAACAACAAAAACTAAATTGGAATAACTTCCTACAAACACTTGATCACAAAACAAACCCCAAAAAACTCTACAAAACACTAAACAGCATCACACTTTCCAACAGCAACACAACACAATCACATGCTGCAATCACAACAACAGACTCTACTCCTTCATGTAAACAACAAGCAAACACTCTCATCAATCACTTCTCACATGTCAGTCACCTAAAACCTCACAAAGACGACCGACGTGTCATCCGACGTAAGAGACAATTCCCCACAGACCCTGACTATACACCCTTCACCAATCACCAGACAAAGCATATCATCAACAATCTCAAGCACTCATCCGCTTGTGGCCTATACAACATAAGCAACATACACCTCAGACACCTGGGACCACAAGGCATACAAGCACTCACTAACATATCAAACTACAGTTATTCACACAACACAATACCAGACATTTGGAAGCATGGTCTCATCACCACATTCCCCAAACCCAACAAAGACCCCACGCTACCCTCCTCGCACCGCCCCATCACACTCCTTTGCTCCCCCTCCAAAGTCATGGAACGCCTAGTGTTACAACTAATTACACCCGACCTACCCCTAGCTCCAACACAACATGGCTTTAGGCCACTGCACTCCACAAACACTCTTCTCACAGACCTTACACAAAGAGCTTTTGACGGCATCAACTCAGCTAGACCACCACACAGATCACTATTAGCCACACTCGACATTAGTAAAGCCTTCGATGCCATCCCCCGCCACAACCTAACAAACAAAATCTACAACACAAACATGCACAACAACACAAAAAGGTGGCTGGCCAACTTCCTAGCAGGCAGATGTGCACACGTATCTTTTGCCGGCCAGTCATCTAAAATCAGAAACTTTCCAAACGGAGTCCCACAAGGATCCGTCCTATCGCCCGCACTCTTCAATCTGTACATGCACGATATAACTACACCCAATACGCCCCAAATAAACTTAGCCTCCTATGCAGATGACGTAACACTCACATGCACACACCATGACCCAAAAAGAGCAACAGATCTCCTTCAACCCTATCTCAACACACTACATGGCTGGTGCACTACAAACAGACTTAATCTACCCCCAGCCAAATCCACCGCAACCCTGCTCACAAGCTGGACAGAACACAAATACATCCCTCAACTCACCATAAACAACACACCCCTAACACATACACACCACACACAAAATCCTAGGAGTAACATATGATACTCATATGACATTCAAACAGCACACCACAAACATTAAAAAGAAATTACACCCAGACTTAATGCCCTCAGGTCACTTGCTCACACAAAATTTGGACACAACAAAGAAACTACCACCACAGTATATAAACAATACATAAGATCAGTGATCATGAGAGGCACTCAATTCCTGGCAGTAGCCTCCACGAACCAAGACCACCCACTAAACTACATGGCAACACACCCACAGACACCAAGAAATATCAAAACAACACCCAGCACACGGTATCACACACAATTACTGTCCTCTCTCCCACCCCGAACCACCTTCCAGAAGCACATCCATACTCATATCTCTCGCCGATCCATCCACTCACTCACAGACAACACGCAGCTGCATGCACGACCTCCCGAAATCCATCCTTCCGAATCCTCCCTTCCTCGCGAGGACAGAGTCCACCTGGCCAGGCTGAGATGCGGACACCATCCAGCTCTCCTGAGCTATCAGAAGAGACTGGATGACTCCGTTGTCGATGCCTGCCCGGGATGTAACACAGCACCCCATACCATTAAACACATAATAGAAGACTGCATTTCACACAACCACTTACGCCAACAACACAATCTACACTCAATGAGAGCTCTGTGGGAAAGCCCGATCGTGGCCATGGCCTTCCTCAGGGACTCGGGGCTGTTCGGCCAGGCAGCTTAGGGAACAACAACAACAACAACAACTCGTACAGGATTAATAGCTTTAACCAAAATGGTCACACTCCTTAATGGTCTAAGTGGCCATAGCCAAAATGGCTACACTATATTCCTTCTGTACTTTCTCCATGCCCGATGAGATACATGATATTTTGATATATGTGGCACAGCCCTTGTATCCAACACAATACCCTGCGTGCAACCCCGCTCGAACCCCGCACAACGTTGCTTGCAACTTTAATTATTATTATTATTATAAGGGGCAGAGAGCAGGGGCAGATGATATACCCTTGTGGAAACCAGGTGTATAGTGGCGATCATAGGTTACACATGTTATCCTTACTGTCTCCTTCTATAACCAGTGCAGAGAAACTGTAGACGTATTTTGATGGCATATTAATTACTGTCCTCTCTGTCTATCTATCTAATATATTCTATATATTCCTTTCTTTAAAAATCTTGCTTATTGACTTCGCTTCCACACTACTTTCAACTCAGTGCTAATAATTATGCACATGTCAATATTAATGTTAGATTCTGCCCCAGGCTTCGATGCTTTTAATCTTTTTAAATATGGTACTGTACTGTACATTAAGATTATATTCTCACTCATTTATGGCATTGGTTTGTCAGTGAGTGTGTCGATTGTGTGAGTGTCTGTGTGAGAGAGGAGGGTTCTTCATTACTGCTCCGAGTTAGATGCTCCTCTGTGATTCAAACCCTGACCCTGCCTGAACCTTCAATTTCTTCAGTGCTCTTAATTCCCACATGTTTATCTATAATATAATAGTTATAATATTTGTTGTGCTACCATCCATCTGATTGTGTACATGTCTGCCGTATGTGTGTTTAGTTGTCTATATGCGTTACTCGTTTGTCAACCCACACTGAAGCAGTTGATTCGAACCGCCATCCTTTCCCCCCTTGCACATGGTCGAACAGACAGTAACATCCTTGGACAGTCCTCGCCAACATTGCTACACAAGCCCTTCTAGTGTGTGTCATTGTGTTCCCTTTTATATATTATTTCCCGTTCTTCAGAAATGCGCAGACAGGGTTTATTTTCTGTTGGGTTCTGTTTTGCTCCCCCCCCCCTCCCCCTCCCCCTGACACGCACACACTTTATTTTGTATCTACTTCTGAGAGAGAGAGAGAGAGAGAGAGAGAGAGAGATACCAGCACAGGATAATGCTATGTAAATTCAGATGGTGGCAACGCCATTCACACAAAAGCTCACAGGCAGACAAACGTATTAATAGACCCTACCGGAAATTCCTGGAGTTGCCGCGCCAGACACGTTGTTGTGTACTGTAAGCGACCTGGGCCCTTTAAATGTCGATATCCCGCAGTTCTCCACCCTCCCTCTCCATCAATCGATCTTAATTATAAGCTATACATCATACTTTCGTTAGGTGACACATAGTACAGTCATTGCATATTGATGCTCATTATATCTCAAAGTTAGCCATAATATTCAATAACATATTTATAGCTACATGGAAGAAGGTATATTCGCGCTTTTTTGTTATGATAGTAAATCATCCATATAATTTTGCTTTTAGTCATTTCTAGTTACATATGGAAATTCCCACGAGTACCATACTATATAAGCAATTAGTGTAGTCATCTAGTATATAGTAAATCATGTATAATCGTAAGAAATCGTGATAAACTTTGTATATTCTAGGTGTTGAGTATTGTTGGATGTCGACAGTCATAGCTCTGGGGCTACTTAGAAGCGTCCACCAGAGGTCTCTTGTGAATTCTTGGTAGGGTCTATTATCTGAAATATAACGTACCGTAAATAATTGCGGAGAAAACACAAAACTAAGACAGAAAGGCGAGAACAAAACTCCACAAAGTGCAATTTTTGTATCCAAAATGGGGAAAAAACAATATCTTCAGTGTAGAAAAGTGTTTGAATCCTGACAAATACAACTGGGAATATCAGGTAAAATATATATACTTCTGGGAAAATATATATTAGTTCAACATCTCTCTCTCTCTCTCTCTCAAGAAGCCCTGATGCTAACATTATAGGAAACTCGTACATCGCCTCAAATTTACGAGACAGAAAATATTGTCTTGCCTTTCCTGACTATCGACCTGCTCTGAGGTATAGACTGTAACAGAGACCCTTTAGGAACAGAGACCGGCCAACCTCCGCCATATTGGTGCCAAGGGGATAATCAGCCTCTTTTTATACTTGATTTTCTCCCTACTCATAACAAACATTTAATAATATTGGTATAGGTTATATAGTATGGCCTTCGCATCTATATTCTACATAATCAAAATTTAGATAAATCACCGTCATTCTATCATTACGGCACCATAATGTCGTCCAAAAGATATAATAATAATAATAATAATAATAATAATAATAATAAAAAACATACAAATATTATAATAAATAATAATAATAATGATGACGATAGTAACAACGCGTTGGCTGATCTCTCTTACTACAGGATCTCTAGACAGTCGCCATGGGAAGCATTATTTATTATGGAAGGTTGGGGTTCTTGGTCCATAGTGATAATACTGATAGTAGCTCTTGTCTTACTTGACCTTGCGGAAGTTGATCTAAAGTATCCTTAAACTTAGTTCCATATATGTGTGTGGTATTTGTTTAAGTAATATTTTATACGTATGTATAATATTCATGTGTGTGTGTGATTCATGCACTATCATTATTCGTTTCAATCATGTCGTGACTTACATATATTGCAATATTATACAGTAGTGTTCTATTTACTTGAAAGCATTTTGACATTACTGATATAAGAGGAAGCACTTTGGCAATATTGATATTTTAAGTCAATCTTAGGCAGTATATGCTCTTCTTACTGTTATTTTTTTTTCTATGTGAATGAGAGAGACAAAAGGCATAACTGCCTGCAGCGAGTGCCTCTCCCAGATTTCAAAGAGTGACAGGGCCGAAATCAAGGGACGTTCGAGCTAAAATGCCTGGACACACGGAGTTTGAAGCAATTTAAGTCAGAGGAAGAGAGAAAGACTGATTCTGAGAGAGAGTTCCAGAGCTCAGCAGTTGAATAGAAGAAAGTCTGAGAATAGCATTTCACTCTTGGGTTGGAGAGTTGCACAGAGTAGGGGTGGGATTGTGTTGCAAGGCGGGTACTACGTACCCTCCGTAGAGGAGGTGGTATACACTGGGAAAGCTCCGAGGAACACTGATTATTGTAGTAGCGATAGAATAGTGAGAGAGATGCAACATTGCGGCGAAGAGAGAGAGATTGCAGAGAGTTGGTGAGTGGACGGGAGTTAATGATACGAAGGCTTTCCTTTCTACTTTACCTAGGAGTGCGGTGTGAGAGGATCCTCCCAACACATGTGAACAATACTCAATACAAGGACGCACTGTGCCCCTGTACAGAGCAAGAAGCTGCGCAGGGGTAAAGAACCCCTTGAGGCGGTTGAGCACACCCAGCTTCTGGGAGGCTGCCTTAGTGAGACTGGTAATATGGTCTTTCCAAGTGAGAGCAGAAGAAAAAGAGACACCGAGAACATTAAGAGAAGATGAAGGGTTAATTTTTGTATTGTTGAAGAATAAGGGATAGTCCTAGTCCTCTGGAGGTTCCTGACGGGTAGTAAGATGGATAAATTGAGTTTTGGAAGCATTAAATGCAACAAGGTTTTCTCTACCCCAATTGGAAATAGTAGCTAGATCAGAAGATAAGCATTTTATGGCTTCATGACGTTTACTTTTGAGGGACTGCTGGCTGGGGCGTTCTGGAAAACTAATTGAGTGGTGTAAAGTAGAGTCGTCTGCATATGAATGGATGGGACTGGATGTACAGTTGAGAAGATCATTTATGAAAATTAGAGAGAGAATAGGAGATAGGACAGAACCCTGAGGAACACCGGAGTTGATAGGAGGAAATGAGCGATGGCCGTCCACAATCGCAGCAATGGAACGGCCGGAAAGGAAATTGGAGACAAAGGCACAGAAACCGAAGGAGGGCAGTTTGGAAATTAAAGATTTGTGCCAGACTTTATCGAAGGCCTTCGATATGTCTAGTGCAACAGAAAAAGTCTCACCGAAGTCCCGAAAATTGGATGACCAAGAGTTAGTAAGATATGAAAGAAGATCACCAGTAGAGTGATCCTTAAGGAAGCCATACTGGCGATCTGAGAGCAGATTATGAGAAGAGAAATGCTTAAGAAATTTGGAAGCAAGAATAGTTTAAAAAAACTTTAGAGATACAAGAGATGAGAGCAATTGGACGATAGTTGGAGGGTTGAGAGCGGTCACCCTTCTTTGGGACAGGTTGAATGAGAGCAAACTTCCAGCAAGAAGGAAAGACGTTAGAGGAGAGACAGAGACGAAAGAGTTTGCCTAGGCAGGGGGTCAGCATGGAAGTACAATTTTTAAGGACAACAAAAGGAACACCGTCCGGACCGTACGCCTTCTTAGTATTAAGCCCAGAGAGGGTAGAAAGTATATCTTTAGAAGAGATTAGGATATTAGGCATAAGTAGGAGAGAGGAGGGTGGAGAGGGAGCAATAGCACCGGAATCATCCAAGGTAGAGTTTCTGGCAAAAGTTTGAGCAAAGAGTTCAGCTTTATCAGAGGAAGAAGTGATGGTTGTGCCATCAAAGTGGAAAAGGGGAGGGAAAGACGAGGAAGAAAAGTTGTTGGAGAGGTTTTTGGCTAGATGCCAGAAAGCTTGGGAAGATTAGAGTTGGATAGTTCAGTGCATTTATTATTGATGAAAGAGTGCTTGGCAAGTCGAAGAACAGATTTGGCTTGATTCCGGGCAGAAACATAAGAAGAATGAGTAGAACAAGCGAGTAAACCAATTTTTTTCGGCATTAGACTGAGAAAAAGAAAATGGAATGTACGCTTCCATGCCCGAGAGGATTACCTTGGTAATGTGTTCAGCACTCTCCGAGGGTCCTCGGCCACGGAAGCAGAAGTCATTCCATGGGAAATCAAAGAAGTACTGCCGGAGAGCCTCCCAGTCGGCAGAGCCAAAGTGCCACAAGCGCCGCCGGCTGGGAGGATCGGATGGCCGTACTGAAGATAGAGGACAGGTGATGGAGATAAGTTTATGGTCGGAGGAGCCCAAAGGAGAGAAAAGATTGACAGTATAAGAAGAAGGGTTAGAAGTCAGAAATAAGTCAAGAATGTTGGGCCGATCTCCGAAGCGATCCGGGATACGGGTTGGTTGCTGGACCAGCTGCTCTAGGTCATTTATGATAGAAAAGACGTAGGCTTGTTCACCAGGTTGGTCAGTAGAGTGAGAGGAGAGCCATTGGCGGTGGTGAACGTTGAAATCTCCTAAGATGGAGATTTCAGAGAAGGGAGAGATAGATAGAATGTGTTCCACTTTAGAGTTTAGATGGTCGAAGAATTTGGGAAAGTCGGTAGAGTTAGGGGAAAGATAGACAGCACAAAAATATTTAGTATGAGAATGACAGGATAGTTTGAGCCATAAAGTTGAGAATTCAGAGGAGTCGAAATCGGGAACACGAGAGCAAGTGAGGCTGGGCCTGTGTTCATCATCATTTTTTATTTGTAATAATTATGAAGGAGGAAGTGTGGTGTGCATGTTAAGTGTAGCGAAGTAGATAGGAGGAGGAGGGGTTTGTGAGAGCATGCTGGACTACTCTCAGTGTACGTGAGGCACAAAGGGAATCAGTAAGAGAGGCCAAGCAAATGAAAGAGGAGTTCCAGCGATTCCTTATCAAATGCCCACAGCCTCTCCTGGGTATAGCCCTGTTCGATTGGTGCCTACAAGCTACCCCCATTCCCCCTATTAGTCGCCTTGTACGACACGCAGTATGACGCGTGGGGCATATTCTTTTTTTCCTCCATCATAAGATGGAGGCCCCCTTACCCCCAGGGGGTAACTATCCTGTTATAATCTTCCGAATAACATTTAATAATGTTAGGTTAGGTTAAGGTTGGGTTAGATTAGGTCAGATAGAGTTATGCTAGATTAGGATCGGCTGTAAGTTACTATTGTTGAAGTCGAATTGATTTTGTTATAGCGAAGATATTAGTTATTTAATTGCGATACCAATTTGAGATTTGTGATTTGTTATAAGCTAACCACATGCTAATCGATAAGACACTGATACTAAATAATGAACCGCAGCAGTACTACACGCCGGTAATGACCTAATTAAGATTAATTCACACTTAAAACTCATTTGATGCCACTGACGCCAGGCGAGTCATTAAAAGTTGTCCATAATTAGGACCTATGATGTTGATTGTCCAGCATTTTACCTGTTTTTACCCAGTTCAATACGTTTCATTCTAATTCTAGCCATCATTGAGGGGTTTCGTTCATGTTAACAAGGTTGTGTATAATTCTCATACTCGACGAGACAGGGAAACGGGCGAGAGAACGCGAAAGTGGTCCCGGACCCTGAGAATAGGAACTTTATATGTATCTGTTCGGACTCTGTCTCGTGTCGGCCACCCCCAGCAATAGGGTTTGTGCCTGAGTACATACGTACATTCATACATATGAGGGAAACAGAAGGTTATTTGAGAGACTTCATGCTTCTTTAATGTCTATATAATATTCGTAAGCTGCATTGAATCGTTTAATGATAGCCAGTATAATTATAACGAACAATATATCATCCGCTTAGGCTACAAAGGTCAGCCAAGATCTGTGGGAGTCAATGGGTTATTTGAGAGCGGTCTGACCCCTTTGAATAATGTCCTATTATGAATAATGACCTCAGGAATCTCTCCTCTCTGTCACACACTCTCTCTCTCTCTCTCTCATACATACACACACACACACACACAGACTGAAGGTGTTGTCTAAGAACTTATATTCCGGTCACAACTCTCACGTGGAGAAAGTTTGGTAATTTACACACATTTACCACACAGGTGTATGTGTGTGTGTGTGTGTGTGTGTGTGTGTTATAAGACTGGAAGCTACTCGCCTTGCCCTAGTCAGTCAGTCAGTAGTCCATTCTGTAATCTATAGACAGGGAGAAACGGAAGTTTAAACAATCTATCGTATACAGAACATAAGATACAAAGAGAAAATCACAAAAGTAAAATAACACATTCCATAAGCTTGCAAATATAGTTATATCATATTGTATTCGTCAGTCTCCGGAAATATTAGCTTAATCTTACGTGACTTGTTTTAACTTTGTTTTATCATTGTAAACAAAATGTGTCCAAATAATCATACTCCGATACTAGAAATATCACCTTGTTTATAATAAATGTACATCCTGAAAACGGATGGATCTGTAGTCCCCAAGGTCTGACTGGCCATTGAGTCTAAAGTAGCAGTCATCAACCCCAGATGGTCTTGGCTCGGGTCCAACATTACACAAACTTAATACAACGGAGAGAGAGAGAAAAAAACAGGTAAAAGGTTACATTCATAATCACCTGAATCACCTGAATCACCTGAATCGTGTTCATTAGTATTATTTGTATTTCTCGCTTCCTGATTTTCTGATGTATACAGTATATACTTGCCGTCTTCTATGTAATTTATGTTATTGTCTTCGATTAATTATTTTTTTTTCCACTGGACTATTGGTTATACTATTGTAGAGTATGTCCTCACAATGGTCCACAGTGATACTTATTATCCCTTGTAACTCCTTGTAACTCTCCCTCTCTCTCATAACGTCTTTATTTTCTCTCATCTTTTATGAACCACTTCCCGTCACAACATCTCTCTCTCAGGTGCTCTGAGTGGCACACAATATTTTCTGCTGTTCTTTACTTTATGTACCTCTCCATCTATCTATCTATCTATCTAATCTATCTGTCTATCTCTATGTCTATCTATCTTTGCCTGTCTGTCTATTTTGTTTTCTATGTGAATGAGGGAGACAAAAGGCATAACTTCCTGCAGCGAGTGCCTCCCCCAGATTTCAAAGAGTGACAGGGCCGAAATCGAGGGACGTTCGAGCTAAAATGCCTGGACACACGGAGTTTGAAGCAATTTAAGTCATAGGAAGAGGGAAAGACTGATTCTGGGAGAGAGTTCCAGAGCTCAGCAGTTGAATAAAAGAAAGTCTGAGAATAGCGTTTCACTCTTTCTACCGCTTGTCTGTATATAGTGTATGGCTTCTTTCTATTTGCTGCTTGGCTGTTTAGCTATCTATTAGTTTGTGTGTGAGACACTCTCTGGCGCTACATTAATCTCTCTGGAATAATTAATAATAAAATATCTCGCCTTCACTGAAAAGGAACAATTATGATACACCAACGAAGTATTATGAACACTGAGTGTGCCACGACGATCGAATTGCTGTGTATGTCACTAGTTAATATTGACCAAACTCATAAATTATATTCACGACACGTTTACATCCACCCCACAAAACGGTCCGCATACATACCAGGGGAAAACATTTTGGAGCAATTTGTGTGTAACCGGGAAAGTCTGGCAAATGGACCGTGAAAGTGAGTGTGATTATGGCGAGAGAGAGAGAGAGAGAGTGTGTGTGTGCGTCAAACTAATATAAATTATGCCGGTATGGAAGTTAGTCTAATTAGTGAACTTTGAAGTGGACAGTGATCAAATCTTACCAGAATTGTAGAAACACACTCACACACACACTCTCTCTCTATCTATCTATATATCTATCTATCTATCTATCTATCTCTATCTATATATCTATCTATCTTTCAATCTATCTGTCTATCTGTCAGTCTATCTATCCATGTATCTATCTCTCTGGCGAACTATTACCATATTGAACAACAACTTAGCAGAGATGAACTCGTTTATAATGGAAACCAATGACGTGAACCACCTTCACGACCCAACACAGATAATATTCCTTACCAATCCTGTACCGGTGATGTCTTTTTAATTTTGTTCAAGCTACATTTAGACGATCTTATGATGCTTAGGAAGGATATAATTATAGTAGCTAAATGAATGAAATGAGATAGTTTGTAGCCTTATAATTGGTAGACATCCTTCCTAAGCTAAATAAAATGATCTGATATTATCCAGAGTATAATTAAATGGATATCACCGGTACAGAAAGGGTTAACAAATTGATGATATCTATTTACAGTAAATGTATTGTTGGCGTTTATGTAAGCTTTTAGCATCTGTTTCTATAGTTGGCATTATTTAGCAATATTAACTCGCAAAGTTATTTGTACTGTTTGTTATTCTAATAGAGAGAAAGCGAGAGTTCCTATACTATATAACTGATATCACAGGTTACAATATCCTCCCAACAACGCCTCGCACCTCCCTTCAGTACGTCAACAACAGTATTATAAAAAAAAAAATCCACCGTTAAAATATAGACATCTTGAGTAAAAAATGAAAAAACAAAAAAACAATGTCTCGTTTTTGTATGATACCTCTGGCCATCGTAACAACATATTGACTTGCTTTTTGTTCATCCTGCTTCTCACTCACTATCAACCAGTTATATACAGTTGATTATGGTTGTTGAGTGGTTATAGGAGTGGACTGGTAATATTCTAATATATCTAAGGGATACAGTAAATTAAGGTACCATAAGACTAGTTCATTACTGATCCTAATACACGAATGCTGTATGATGGTCCACTACCATTATATGCCAACACTACTCACCCATTCACTACCACCAACACCCACGATAATGACGAATGTTAGTGTCCATCCTTTTCCATATTACTCTACGTATAGATAGCCAGCATCATGATATAAAGAGAGCCACCACCATCATTCACATAATATTACCATTCACCATCACCACTACCATTCACCATCACCACCACCACCACCACCACCCTTCACATAACATTATTATTCACCATCACCACCACCACCAACATTCACATAACACCACCATTCTCCATCACCACCACCACCACTCACTACCACCACCACCATTCACATAACACCACCATTCTCCACCACCACCACCACTACTGATCCACCAATTCCAGTGGTGTTTTATCTGTTCTCCGGGTCTGTATTTCTTGTCTCTCTGTCTTCTATATTTCTTAGGCCGTCTCTGTAACACGGAAGAAAAGTTTGTATTTGTTTTCTATCACCACCACTATCACAACTACTTTCACAATCACCACCACCATCACTACCATAATAACCAAACAACTACTTTCACAATCACCACTACCTTCACTATCATAATAACCATCATCATCACTACTGTCAACAATATAACTGCTACCATAATCAACACAACTATCTCTACTACACTCAGACGCACTATCGTCATTACCACAGATCATACAAAATATAATTGTAAATGTAAATTGCATCGGGAAGGAAGAGTGTTGGGAATGTTAAGGAAGTCCAATATGTGGAGGATAATGTAAGATAAACCCAGTGAATTTCCATGGGAACCTCAACATGAAAGGAAAGGATAGAGTGAATCTGAGAGGAGCGGGAGGAGCTGAGAAAGGGATCTGAGTGTGAGAGGATGACAAGGATGGGGGTATTGTATTTAACATATATACATTACATTGGTTGATTATAGTTTAGATTGAGAAGTAGGTGTTGAAAAGATGAGATAATAAAGCGTTCAAGTGTGAGAGAAAGAGGGCAGTAAAGTTGAAGATAAACATTAACTTGAAGTGAATACAAGGAGTGAGTGAGTAGGAGAGCGAGGTGGATAAGGTGAACCATGGAAGTGGACAGTGATGAATAACAGGAACGGAAGTGATATTATATTTGAATGTTTAGTCTACATTGGTTAATATAATAGAACAATGGTTGTATTAAGGATGAGACTAATAACAGAGATGAGAGAGAACACTTTTGAATATTTAACATATACTGGTGAACATAATAGATGTGATATTAATATGGGTGAGACTACCATGATGTGAATATATTAATATGGGTGAGACTACCATGATGTGAATATGGGTGAGACTACCATGATGTGAATATAACGTGTGAATTAAATCTGAGAGCGAGTTGGAACAGCTGAAAATAATATATGTGAAATTGATGTCAAATAATAGTTTATATATTATTAAATATTGGAAAATTAAATCGTTAAATTTGAAAAGTACAAATAAAGACAGTAACATTAAGTGCATATAACGAGTGAATGGTTATGAGCATGAATGAAAAGAGGTAAGCAGTGAGTTTGGAGGGACTAGAAATGGGATTGGTACAGAAAGTTGCTCTTCTAGGAGCCAATGGGTTGGGTACAAGAGCATGAAGCTGGAACCGAGGTACTTTATGATACAAGATACATATTGTTGGACTGTACAGTGACTCGTATAGACAGTCACTGTACAGTAACTCAGTTACCAACATGTTACCAACAATGTTACCTATATGTCACCTACATATTGTATCCAACATGTTGATAATGGTAATTAGAACAGTGGTTCTGACATATGTGAGGATACATGTGGCCGCGCCTCTACTGTAATATACTTATGTGTGAACTGCAATCACACTTTGTCTTTTTATTTTATTTAGATATTGCTATCTACAACTTGAGCTTCCTTATACACTGAAACTCGAAAGAAACATAATTTACTACTTGCAATTACCTGGCTAAATTGAAGGTCAAATTGTAGACTTATATGTTTAGCAGAAATTCAACACTTTTGGTTTATCAAATAGGAGTTATTTGAATATATTTATATGTACACTTCAAACATATTTTAACTCTTACTTCTGTAAGATAAAACGTTTCTTTAACCAAAAAGTTACAATGTTCCAATTGTGCCTCTGGATCCTGGCCAAGGACTCTCACTAACGGACCACAAACGAGGACAGACGAGCCAATAACTCCGAGGTCACTGAGAAACTTAAGACGTAATCTAAGGTGGAACTATAAT
Source organism: Paralithodes platypus (assembly GCA_032716605.1). Classification (NCBI taxonomy): domain Eukaryota; kingdom Metazoa; phylum Arthropoda; class Malacostraca; order Decapoda; family Lithodidae; genus Paralithodes; species Paralithodes platypus. Next base: position 6,094,586 of record CM064487.1, read on the forward strand.
GACATTTTTCATTTAATGGTCAAGGAAGTTCGGGAGAAAGTGCGAGAAACCTGAATCAGTCGTATTATATTGTCTTTAATTTTGTCTCGACCCTTCTGATTATCAAATTATGGTTATTAACCCTTCCAGTACCGATGACGTCTGTTTTGTCTTATTATAGCTGTATTCAGACGATTTTATTCAGGTTCAGAAACTTCTGTGGAAGTTTAAAGGGATAACTGAAAGAGTTGGAGGTCTATTAACATTGCCAGAGGTCCTTCCTAAAGTGAATACAATTGTCTAAGAGTTACCATAAAACAAGGAAAAGGATGTCATATTTTATCTTTACTTTGACCGTTGTATTTTTTACTTCTATTGGGAATCGTTTATATCCTCCTCCTTTTTCGCCTTGCATATTTTACATATGTATTTTGTTTTCTGTCCTTTTACTGAAGTCTATGTTCTCGTTTATTAGCTCTATCGTTTAAATACACGTGTATCAATTATATGACATTATATTTTTACCTCTCTTTTAACCCTTTGAAGCTCTGACGCGTTTTAGCAGTATATTTGTACTAGGCTATCATTAGACGATTTTATGCAGCTTAGGAAGGATTTGTGGGTATTACATGGCTAAAGACTACTTTAATCAACCCTCTGACTTCCATATACGGTATATACCCTTCCTAATCTGAATAAAATCGTCTAATAATTACCAGAAAGCAAAACAGAAATGCGTATTGGAGCTTGAAAGGGTTAATTCCATTTCTCCATTTATTTTGTTGTTCTTCTTATCTCCTTTTCGTCTTCAATGTTTTACTTTTCAATCTATTAATTTACATTTGATTTTCCTTGCTACCTCTAATTTCTTTGTTAACTATATGTTTGCACATACATACCGTACCCGGATATATTATAATATATATATATATATATATATATATATAATCTATCCAACTTAAGTGTCCGAAAAAGATAGAATAGCTAAGAAAAAACCTTCGTATTGCGGATTATTCGGAAATAAATGACTTAATTTTCATAGCTCTTCTCTAAGCAACAATCAGTTCAGTAATCTTCCCCGTGAGACTGAGCGATGGTCTTTACTCTAAAACTGTGTAGATTAACGAGCTGCCTCCGTCCCTCACTCATCACACCATTAGTTCACAGAGAGAGAGAGAGAGACAGAGAGAGCGAGAGCGAGGGGGGGGGGGGAGAGGGAGAGGGAAAGAGAGAGAGAACATACAATAATGCTAGAATGAATGGTTCTGTCTGAGCCTGTCAATCTTCAGACATGGGATCCCTATTGTTGGAGAGACAGAGACAGAGAGAGAGAGAGAGAGAGAGATGGAGGGAAAGGGAATCAGTGAGACTTTCATAGTTACTAACCACACAAATCTTACGAACTTATATATATATATACCGGTATATATATATATATATATATATATATATATATATATATATATATTATGTGTATTTACGTGTGTGTAATCATGTTCTCAAAACGTTAAATAAAATGCATGTTAATGTAATACTAAAAAAGTCAAAGGTAACTATTTTTCATGTGGTTCTTAAACTACTATTATCCTTCTGATGTGTGTTCTCATTCATTACGTCAAAAACCCTTTTAAAGTATTAAGTAAAAAGACCACTTTGGCTTCAACTTTAGTCTTCCGACGGGTGCCGCCATGCATCAGGTGCCTGTCAATATCCCTGCATGATAAAGCAACTCTTGCCTTAAAACTCCTTGCCTAGATATACCGTATATTGAGAGAAATGACTCGGTGGACAAGTGGCGAGTAGTTTTATATATGGATTCATTTTCCCACCGCGATGGGGGTAATCACTGTTCGTAAATCAGCTATTACTCAATTGTGTCCCTACTACGTATGAACATTAATAAGTTTTTTTTTAGAAAACCTTCAATAGTCTAGTCAAATTACCAGGATAGGGTAAACAGTTTAGTACACTTCCCCTTGCATCATATACAGTAGCTGTCGATATCCCGAAACGTAAAAGAACCTCTTGCCTTAAAGCTTCCAGCCAATATTTCCATTGAGATATATCCCTCGGCGGGGAAAGTGGTCGGCCAAACCTCTTTTTTTTTTTTTTTTTTTTTTTTTTTACGTATAATATTACTACATCGATGAACCTCTTCGCCTCCCACAGGTTTGCCCAAGCTAAATACAATATTCAAATGATAGCCAGGGTATAATCAAATTGTCGCCATGGTGCTGAAGGTGTTAACCGATTTGCAGTATCCTTCTGTTGGTTCCATGTCAGTTGAACCAGTGCCACTTCAACCAATGCCACTTTAACCAGTGCTAACTCAACCAGTGGCCACTTCAACCAGTGACCATTTCAACCAGTGACCATTTTAACCAGTAACCTAACCTAACCTAACCTAACCTAACCTACTGGTTAAAATGGTCACTGGTTGAAATGGTCACTGGTTGAAGTGGCCACTGGTTGAGTTAGCACTGGTTATAGTGGCACTGGTTGAAGTGGCACTGGTTTAACTGACCTGTCACCCCTTCTGTAATATTACTGTTGTTATTACCGACTATTAACATCACCATTACTGTTGTTATTACCGACCATTAACATCACCATTACTGTTGTTATTACCGACCATTAACATCACCATTACTGTTGTTATTACCGACCATTAACATCACCATTACTGTTGTTATTACCGACCATTAACATCACCATTACTGTTGTTATTACCGGCCATTAACATCACCATTACTGTTGTTATTACCGACCATTAACATCACCATTACTGTTGTTATTACCGACCATTAACATCACCATTACTGTTGTTATTACCGACCATTAACATCACCATTACTGTTTTTATTACCGACCATTAACATCACCATTACTGTTGTTATTACCGACCATTAACATCACCATTACTGTTGTTATTACCGACCATTAACATCACCATTACTGTTGTTATTACCGACCATTAACATCACCATTACTGTTCCCCAGGTGAGTTACCTTGGTGTGTTGGACTGTTTACCTGGTGGGGGTTGGGTGAGTACAGAAGGTTTTGTTATTGTTATAGATTTTAGTAATACCGATGTTTATTTTCAACATTCAGAAACACGCGACTTCAGACTTTAATTGCTCGGCCACTGATGTATCCCATCTGTAATGCACATATGTAATGGCAGGTTGAAACAGCATATATCTGAAAAATCTTACAGAAATAGTCGTGGATGCGAAAAATTATCAAGATTGTGAAAACGTTTACTCCAAGCTGTAATATTGGTTGGCTACAGGAATCTTGAGCATGACTGTAACGTATTAACCCCTTGAAGCTCTGACGCGTTTTAGCAGTTTATTTTGGCTATCATTAGACGATTTTATGCAGCTTAGGAAGGATATGTGGGTATTAAAATGGGTAAATACTATCTCAATCAACCCTTTGGCTTCCGTATACCGTTACTAATTTGAATAAACTCGTCTAATAGTAGCCAGAAAACAGAACAAAAACGCGTATTAGAGCTTGAAAGGGTTAAAACATAAGGCTTAGGATTATATGAGTAACGTGTGTGTGTGTGTGTGTGTGTGTGTGTGTGTGTGAGTGATGGATGAGATAATGTGTGTGGTTTATACACGATAGATGTATGAATATATATAATAAAACTACTAGCGGTTTATAGCAGATAGGCTAGTTAGGCTAATCTTAAGCCAAATTTGCCTCAACATATATAAATAGCGGCGTTTATATATAATCCTTTTAATTTACTTTCTGGTAAAATATTCAGACCCTGTTATAATATGTTGATGAGAAACCTCGGAGAGAGAGAGAGAGAGAGAGAGAGAGAGAGAGAGAGAGAGAGAGAGAGAGAGAGAGAGAGAGAGAGAGAGAGAGAGAGAGAGAGAGAGAGAGAGAGAGAGAGAGAGAGAGAGAGAGTAAAGAGGATACCTTACTCCTATTACTTTCATCTTCAAACGATGATCTCTAATGTCGGAGGCGAGAGGGAACTCTTAGCACTTAATTAAGTCATTTGTATCCTGCTTTGATTATAATGGTGTGTGTTTGGTTCCCTGTGTAGCCTTGACCTATATTATATGTTGGCTACTGTACACTTTACACACACACACACATACACATGTATTTGACACCGTTCACAGTCTTGACTTATAATAACTGTTGACCAAGGTAATGTTAAACTATTCACATGTACAGAGGGACTTAGAGGGATTTATATAAGTATATTTACCCGCAACGAGCCAAGCGAGTGAAATAATGAGCATTCCATTGCAGAGAATATATGATAGTGTATGATAAAATAACTGAAAGTATGATTTTGTTAGCAGGAATCATAAAGATATTAACTCTTGCAATACAGTGGCCATATGTTTAGCTTATGGTTACCTGCACTAGAAGACAGTAACGATATGACATGATTTCGAGCAATCAATATGGAAAAGTATATTAACCTCGTAACACCCACGTCCTTCCTAAACTGAGATAAATCTTACACGATAACCATAATAAAACATAAAATGCGTCACGGTACTGACATAATAATCTATTAATAATAAATAACGATATGAAAGAAGCTTGAGTAATGTTCCTTTCAATAGAATCAAAAGGCGAACAAAAACTTAAATGTGAAGCAAGATAAATATTGCCATAGACGACATATGAAATTGCAATTATATTTATATTATGCCACTTATTAAGCAGAACATTTCATAGTACAGTACATATCACTCAATGAAGTTATTGCAGACCATGTGTGGAAACTAAGGACATTATTGGTGACAGTAAGAACAGGGAAAAATGAGAGCGAGAGAGAGAGAGAGGAGAAAGTAATTAGTGCAAGGGTAAGACATCCTGCTTTCGTCTGCATGTGTGAGAGGGAATAATGTTTTAGGATTTGTTTTTCACTGATTTTCCACTGTTTTCTTGAATATTTTGGCGCATTTTTGGCTGCGAAATAAATTGTTTTAAATTGTTACTTATTAGACAGTGTCTTTGTCGTTGCCTATAAGCTGAACATTATGCATACTGTAGTTTGCCTTTTTTTCCTGTAATCTACAGTATACAGTATATACAGTATACTAGTAGTTGCATTGTTGATATTGGAATATATATTCTAGACAAGGGCCCAGTTTGATAAGTTGTCTAAACCATCTTGGGTGTGATGAACATGCAGGGGAGATAAGACATGGTTTGCATTGTTTGTGTTTGATGAACAATGTGTAATTGTGCATGAAGGATCGTTGACAATGTCATTAATGAAAACAATATATAAGCACAGGTTCGATCCCTGATCCCAAGGACACTCCACTTACGACGTGTATCCAGTCTGAGGCTCGATCGTGCATTAATACTTATTGCTTGTATGTGTCCAGTAGCCAATTCTCAAATCCATCGTAGAAATACAAAGAGAGTGGGCCAAATGCAAAGTCAGCCTTTAGGAGAACTAGACCGAACACTCACTGCCGAACCTTCTAGTCTATGTTAGCTTAAACTAACTCAGAGGGAGAGTTCTCCTGTAAACCATCAATACCCAGCTGATAATTTGATCAAGAGATGCTAATGAGGGACTTTTTGAGAGAGGGAGACAATATTTAGTAGAAGAGAACAACACACAGCTGATGTGGATCAAGTGGTAGGGGACGAGAGAGAGAGGGAGAGAGAGATTAGTCATGATAGGGCAGCTGCAGAAATTACAAAATTTTAATGTGGTGAAGGGTGAGGGTGTGTGTGGTGCTGGGTAAAGATCTTGGTAATTATGTTAACCACACACACACACTCACTCACTCACACACACACACCACGAACGCTACCACTAACGCAATAGCTATCCAACATCACATAGTCTATGAAAAACTTCGTATGAAGCACTGCTATAACACTGTTTAAACCCCTTTTGCAACAATTATTTTGCAACAATAATTTCCATTATGGTACGCCAGCACATTGAGCTTTGAGTTGTTGTTGAATAGTAAATTACAAAATTATAACATAGACATTAATTCCTTGCAGCGTTGCCTGAAAGCAAACTGCAGAGGATCTATCTGATTTGGTTTGGTGCCTTCTTCATTATGTTGGTATTGTGTTCCAGCCATGTTATTCTCTCTCTCTCTCTCTCTCTCTCTCTCTCTCTCTCTCTCTCTCTCTCTCTCTCTCTCTCTCTCTCATACACATACACACATTTCACACAACACAATATAATTAGTATTTGTCATGAATGAAGGACTCCGGGTGCAGGGATTTTGTTTTCATTGATTCTGTTTGTGGTGGTAATGTAAGCATACGATATATATTTGAAGTATAGTTAGAATGTTGTTTAGATTTTCTACATCAGTTTATCATTATCATTATATAAATATTTTGTTCAAAGCCAGCAAAGTCCAATAAGGCCTGAGGAATTACAAACCCGGGAAGTTGAGTAATTATCGGCACCGATATGATCAATACTAACGTTATCTGAACCAACAGATGGGAAGCTGAGAGCGAGAGAGAGAAAGAAGAGAGAGAGAGAGAGAGAAAGAAGAGAGAGAGAGAGAGAGAGAGCTTGTATTCACCCTCTCAGTAGTATTGCGTCATATTGATTATACTCTGGTTAACATTAAACATTAGACAATTTTATCCCGTTAGGGAGAACCACTAACGGTCCAAGATATCTCCGTTAACCTTGCAACGTCCTTAGGTTTTTCGTAACTTAAAAACAATCGTCTATTGATAATTATAATAATTGTTAAAATAGTCGTCGAATCGTCTATTGACAATTATTATAATAATTGTTAAAATAGTCATCGTAGTGAAAGGTACCATAGTACTTCATTGCAATTGTACAGTGTTTTTCAGACACCCTATCCAATTACGCCTGTGGAAGACCAAACCTCAAACTAAGGTAATTATTGGTACCGATATGATCAATACTAACGTTATAACAACCCACTGGTGGAAAGACTTGGTGGTAAGGGGAGGAGGGTGGGGGGGGGGGGGGGGGAGTTACGGAGGATGGGTAGTGGTGGAAGGAGTGGAAGTAGTGAGAGCCGTTTAACCATAGATACAGTAGTGTAAGGGAAGTGATAGGGAAATAGTGATAGTAAATGTAAGAGGTAAGAGACGGTATCGAGGGTTTGTGTGTGTGTTTAGAAAGGAAGAGAGAAGATTGTATACATTATTGTGTATTTTATGTTAAAACATGTAACTAAAGTCATTGTTTGACAAGAGTTATGAAGGCAATTTAGTGCTATGAACCCCCTCCCCAGCTCCCCAATAATCCCCTTTAACATGTCATTCACTGCCTCATCTCACTTGCTATTACATGGACTATTTCCTTGCTGCCTCCTGTATGGTTTACTATAAAATAATTCTATATTGTGTTACTCTTAATATTAATAAACATATTTTATGCATCTTAAAAAAGGACTACTCGAAGATAAAAACATAAACACAAAAATAAAGTTTTAACATTTGAGATTCTTGATTATAAATCAACCACTAGTGAAAGTTGTCAAGTAATTAGTACAGCAATATAGTCTATTAATTTTGATTAGTCTAGAAATCCCAATCCCAGCTTATCATATTACTAACAATATATGGAGAGTCAAGTTAATATTTATGCATTTTGGAAAATCAACCTTTAATTTGGAATATGTATTTATAACTTGTTTGTTCCAGCAATCAAAAATTATGCAATGCATGCATCAGGATACAACGAGTGTTTAACTTATTATTGTTAGTCAACTGACTAACTTTTATCAAATATGCGGTGAAATTTACTTATTTAAACCAAAATTTTGACCACGGACTAACGTTCGTTTTCAATTATGGAAGGTTGTCCAGTCTTTATATCCACCAAGATCGCTAACCCGGGCAAACAATTTACTTCCATTACTGCTGACCTAGGCCGCCTCTCTCTGGCTTGTAATTGGTTGGGAGTGGAGACAGTAAAATTCTATTTCGGTTTTGGGAATTCTGTCAGGGGACTATTAGTACTTCCGACGTCGCATCTCCCTCCAACCATCATATCCTGGCAGCCAAGGTCAAAGAGAGAGTGTCGCACGAGAATGTTTATCGTTAATAATTGATGGTCATTTTTGTCAAACAATATTTCTGGATTATTGTGCATGATAATGTTTTATGATATGACTAAGAATGCATTATGAGTGGCGCCAATCTCAGAGAGTTCCATTCCTCGAACTGCTTTGTGACAGACTTGGAAATATTTTCGAATTTGGGACCAAAATAAGAAAAGTTATAAGAAGTCTTCAGGATCACGGTTTGGAAATATCTAGCCTTTTATGAGAATGTTTTCATCACGACTGACTGGAATAATATAGTGAAGTGAGAGAGAGAGAGAGAGTTGTGCACTGTTTAATAGACTCACAGACCTTACGGTACAAGCGAGTTGGTCAGAGCTTAATTCTAGTAGTTAGTAGAATGCTAAGAGAGAGAGAGAGAGAGAGAGAGAGAGAGTGAGAGAGGGGGGGGGGATGAATGTACGAGGTGGAGGAGGAACATGCCTAGAATATATATTAAAGGAAGGAAATGATGATCATGATTATGATGGTAATGATGATATTAGTGATCATGATGGTAATGGTGTATATGATGGTAATGATGATATTGATTATTATGATATTTGTGATAATGATGATGGTATGGTAATGATGGTATTGGTGATTATGATGATGGTATGGTAATGATGGTATTGGTGATTATGATGATGGTATGGTAATGATGGTATGGTGATTATGATGATGGTATGGTAATGATGGTATTGGTGATTATGATGATGGTATGGTAATGATGGTATTGGTGATTATGATGATGGTATGGTAATGATGGTATTGGTGATTATGATGATGGTATGGTAATGATGGTATGGTGATTATGATGATGGTATGGTAATGATGGTATTGGTGATTATGATGATGGTATGGTAATGATGGTATTGGTGATTATGATGATGGTATGGTAATGATGGTATTGGTGATTATGATGATGGTATGGTAATGATGGTATTGGTGATTATGATGATGGTATGGTAATGATGGTATTGGTGATTATGATGATGGTATGGTAATGATGGTATTGGTGATTATGATGATGGTATGGTAATGATGGTATTGGTGATTATGATGATGGTATGGTAATGATGGTATTGGTGATTATGATGATGGTATGGTAATGATGGTATTGGTGATTATGATGATGGTTTATGGTAATGATGGTATTGGTGATTATGATGATGGTATGGTAATGATGGTATTGGTGATTATGATGATGGTATGGTAATGATGGTATTGGTGATTATGATGATGGTATGGTAATGATGGTATTGGTGATTATGATGATGGTATGGTAATGATGGTATTGGTGATTATGATGATGGTATGGTAATGATGGTATTGGTGATTATGATGATGGTATGGTAATGATGGTATTGGTGATTATGATGATGGTATGGTAATGATGGTATTGGTGATTATGATGATGGTATGGTAATGATGGTATTGGTGATTATGATGATGGTATGGTAATGATGGTATTGGTGATTATGATGATGGTATGGTAATGATGGTATTGGTGATTATGATGATGGTATGGTAATGATGGTATTGGTGATTATGATGATGGTATGGTAATGATGGTATTGGTGATTATGATGATGGTATGGTAATGATGGTATTGGTGATTATGATGATGGTATGGTAATGATGGTATTGGTGATTATGATGATGGTATGGTAATGATGGTATTGGTGATTATGATGATGGTATGGTAATGATGGTATTGGTGATTATGATGATGGTAATGATAATGTTTTTTTGCGTAGAAGAAGGCGAAGGACGAGAAGAAGAAGAAGGAATTTGTAAATAATGATGATGAGTAACATGATAATAATGATAGTCATGATGATAATGACTACGGAGATGAGTAGGAAAAGAAAGGAGGGGCAATGGAAGAAAAAAAAAATTATATATTAAGAAACAGAGAAGCGAAAAAACGAAAGATGAACATGGGTAATAGTGGAATTTGAATAAAAAAAAAACGAAATTAAGTAAAATACGAAAGAATGTGAGCACATATTTGTGAAGAAATGTGAGGAATACGGAAAATGAAAATAGCGGAAAGTTGGGAATCTTGAAGGGAAAAAGGAAATAAGCTTGGAATAGATGGATATGGACATTCCAGAGAGATGGAGAGGCTGAGTGAATGTGTGTGTGGGTGGGTGTGTGTGAGAGAGAGAGAGAGGGATATATAAACATTGATGATAGTTTTAATGGTGCATCCATAATATGTTGTACAGAATACGACACTTGGTACTCCAGGTACACAACAACCTCCCCCCCCCCCCCCTCTCTCTCTCTCTCTCTCTCTCTCTCTCTCTCTCTCTCTCTCTCTCTCTCTCTCTCTCTCTCTCTCTCACACACATTGAGCACGAACACATTACAACACTTTATTACGGCAATAACAAATATTTGGGGTCATTTAAATACCGTGGAACTCGTCAGCTGGATGTACTGAGCGGCCTGAGTTAGCCAGTAATATCATGTGGTTACAATACGTTACGGGCTGTTAGAGTTTGCTGAGTTAAGGGGAGGTTTTTAGTTTGGTCCCTAGATATCCTTCAAGCTCAAGATTACACTTCCATGAGCCCCTTTCAAGATAAATGTGTACATTTTTCGGTAGAAAAATGTCCCGGCTGAAAGCCGGTTCCTCTTAAATTACAGGCTCGCTATCGCTCGCCAGGATAAAATCGACACCTAAATGGCACGAAAGGTCTTAAATTTGACAGAAATGGGTTGAAAGTTCTTAAACTCGTCAAAATAATGGGGCAAACGTCTTAAAATTAGAAAAAACAGTGAGGCTAAACATGAGGGAGAAAGGAGTCAAGAAAAAAATCCCTCAAGTGGAAATCTCCCCTTAAGGTCATAATTAGGGGAGTTTAGGTCATTTATGTTGGTGTATATGTGTTGTAATGATTATGTGTGTGTTTGTGTGTCAATGATTATCTTTAGTTAGAATATGGTTTGTGCGGGGTAAGGTTATATTTTAAGGTTAGAATTGTTTGGCTAGCGTTAGCGCTTAATTGAAAGACCACTCTTCTTTCACATAAAACACAATTTATTTAGGTAGGTTATATAAAGGTTTGGTTCACGTTAGGACACATTAGCTTTGATATATCTAGCAAAATTATTCTTAAATTTGACTAAATATATTATTAACAAACTTACTTGTTTGCAAATCGACTTGCGTCTCTATTAATTAACTAATTGGTCATATTTTCCGCAAGACTTAATATACAACTCACTGAAAAATACTATTAATTAATGATGCAATGTTCATCGTATCGGAAATTGATTATGAAATTATTATGAATTTCCGCCAATAATTAGTGGTCCAATATATCGTATAGAGATAAAACATTTCATAGCCTAACATGGTGAAGGGTATTGATTTTGAACTTTATTTTGCATATGGCGAATATATTTTTAACTGTTTTAAATTGAGATATTAGTAGGATTTATTCGATGTTCTGTTTATGTTGGCGTTTTATTATTATTATTATTATTATTTTTTGTTTTATGTTGTTTTTGTGTTTTCCCTGTTCTTGCTCTGTCTTGAGTCGGCTACCCCCAAAATGGGGATTGGGCCTGAGCATATAGATAGATAGATAGATAGATTATGATTATTATTATTATTATTAATAGTACCGCACTACTACTACTAGCAGTAGTAGTAGTTGTTGTTGTTGTTGTTGTTCCCCAAGTTGCCTGGCCGAACAGCCCCAAGGCCCCGAGCAAGGCCAAGGCCATAACCGATCGCCCCAACAGAACCCTCCCTGCCGACCAAAATGAAGCCTAGGTGACCGAAGCCACTCCATGACGGGGAGCTGAGGAGGGTGCGGAAACGCCCGGGAAATCAAAGCCCCACCCAGGGCCCTGTGCCCTTCAGCAATTATGAAGAGAAAGTTGAGGGGCAAAGGAAAAATGTGACGCTTTGGCTTCCAATCTTGGTATATTGGGAGGTCAATCCACGGAAGAGACGCCATCACTTGAGATCTAGAAAATATATAAGTAAAAGGAACAGTCAGAGTAAGCTATGGGTATGGCAGAGATCGCTCAGTTCTCACTCTGATAAACCAGCCCATCACCACATGACTAGAACCGAATCCTCTCAGCATCAGCTAGGAAAGGCCCTAGAAAGCCGCCTTTGGCGGCCAGTAGTAGTATTAGTAGTAGTAGTAGTATATACCGGTATATATATATATATAGAGTATATATATATATATATAGAGTATATATATATATATATATATAGAGTATATATATATATATATATAGAGTATATATATATATATATATATATATATACAGTATATATATATAAATATATATATATATTATTATTATTATAAATTTAAACAAAATCCGTACATAAATAACTCGCCTATGGAGTTTTTAAACTTTAAAATAGGCCTATTGGGCCTACAAATTGGTCAAAATTAAAAATTAATTATACCGTTGAAACCGCAACGGCGAGACGAATCCAAATATGTAATAATATTGACAAGTCAAAATTCGACCAAAATCAAGGATTTGCCTGGGCAAGGTTTTTGGAAACAAATATTTTCGATTCTGGGCGAATGGCTGAGCGAAAAGGAAATCTACAACCATTTCTAGAAGCAGCTCGGCGAGAAAAAACGAGTGGCACCAGTAACAATTCTCTAGGACTTATACTTTGGGCTACAGAGGACTTTTAAAGTACAGCAAACGGTCTCCTGGGCCCTCCAGGAAGTTCAAGTCAAAATCGAAATCCTAAACTAATGGTCCGATTTTAATTTAGTTTCCGCCATTCGATTCAGCTTGCCAAAGTTTACATATGGTATAAATTTAAACAAAATCCGTACATAAATAACTCGTCTATGGAGAATTTAAACATTAAAATAGGCCTATTGGGCCTAAAAATTGGTAAAAATTAAAAAATAATTATACCGTTGAAGCAGCAACGGCGAGACGAATCCAAATATGTAAATAATATTGACAAGTCAAAATTCGACCAAAATCAAGGATTTGCCTGGGCTTCGGACCATTAGTTTAAGATTTCGATTTTGACTTGAACTTCCTGGAGGGCCCAGGAGACCGTTTGTTGGACTTTAAAAGTCCTCTGTAGCCCAAACTATAAGTCCTAGAGAATTGTAACTGGTGCCATTCGTTTTTTCTCGCCGAGCTGCTTCTAGACATGGTCGTAGATTTCATTTTCGCCAAGCCATTCGCCCAGAATCGAAAAAATTTGTTTCGAAAAACCTTGAGTAACTAAACTAAAGGTTTCAAAATACCCTTGATGGTAACAAAGGCTTTAAAGTATCCCTAATCGGCTCAAAATCGCGTCATATGTCGGAACTTTAAAACTTTAAAATACCTGTAGGCCTATTGGGCCAAAACATTGAAAACAAAAATTATACCGTTGAAACCGCAACGGCGAGAGAGAGAGAGAGAACATTCTAGCACTATCAATTGTATTAACCTTGTAGATATCGGACATGCTATATCAATATTTTAGACACGGATCACTCATGAGGGCACACACACACACACACACACACACACACACATTCATATACACACACACAAACACACACACTGTATAAGTAATTGTTCAATATACCTTCATTAATATTACCATAACTTCATACATACCTTCTCACAAGTCTTTCATCATCAACTTCTAAAGGTGGGAAATACTAGTGCCAGATTCTCCAAAGTTATGCATAGATTCAATTACCTACAGTCAAAACACCACATTACAGCTGGGGGTTGTGGGTTGTAGTGTTGATTGTTAGTATTTGGTTGTGATGTTGTGGATGTGTTGTGGGATATGAGTTGTAGGTCATTATGTTGGGGATGGAGACAAAAATTGTGAGATATTTTGTTGGTTGTGATTTATGTTTTTGTTGGTTGTGATTTATGTTTTTGTTGGTTGTGATTTATGTTTTTGATTGCGAGGTGTTGCTTGTAGATTGTGTTGTAGGTCGATTGTGGGTTATTTATTGATGTTATTGGATGTGGGTTGTAGGTTATAGGTTGTAGGATGTTGCGGGTTGTTAGTTATAAAGTTATTATTCAATTACCGGTACCTGTAATCAAAGCTCCCCTCTCCATAACTTCTAAAGATTATTGGTCGTGGGTTATAAGCTATGGGTATTAATTATTGTTGTTAATGTTTTGTTGTGAGTTGGGGTTGTATCTTGTGAGTTGATTGTGTTATTGCGGCTGATGTTTATGTTGTTGGTTATTGGTTATGGTTTGTGGTTTGTGTTGGCTTTTATCGTGTTGTTGGTTGGTTGGTTGTATTATTAATATACGTGTTGTGTCTGTTTATAATTGGTCTGTGTATTATAGTATTTAGTATAATGTATTAATTTATTTGTTTATCTTCAAGTGCATATTGTTAAATGTATGAAAGTGTAATTTGCATCGAAGTATCAACAGTGCAATGAAGATCAATTTATCAGTAACTAACCTTCATTGATAATGGGAATTCTGTAAACAGTTTAGCTTGAATACACAGAGGGTAAAGAGGAATGCTGGAGCCTTTTGCAAATACCAATTAATTCGAGTGTCAATATAAATATTTGCAGTGATAGTTTATCCTTTTATTGACTCTCTCGTTATGCTCGAAGGCTCAACATATCTTCTTTCTTAAAATATAAGGGTCATAAGGCCAAATTATTTTACCTTACTATAATAAAGCACTGCTGCATTGATGAACACAATCATTAGACAAAATAAATAATCTAGAATCATCTGGGTGCTATGAATCTCGTCAAGTTCTCTTTCCCAAATTAACGCGCAGGTCTTCGCATACACTTACAAACAAATGGACAATTGTACTTACTAAACTGTATGCAATCGTCTACTGATAACATGAATAAAAAAAAACGAAGCGTCATCGTACCGAAGTTGTTATAATACGTCAGTGCCAAACTATTAACTAAATAGCTGGTGGTTTATTTGGTGCAGTCCGTATATCCAACCTGCTTCCCATCACAGCCAGACCAATGGTTCTCATCAGCAAGGTTATAGTTGTTGTTAAGTTGGTCACATATGAGGATGTTTATAACATGAACTATATAATTATATATATGCATTAAGTAGGATTAATTTTATATTTGTAATTTTATATTTATTGTTCTTTGTGTATGTGCAAAAGGAGTTCTGGAAACCTGTAAAATTAACCATTGTTGATTATGCTAGACGATTTTATCCATGTTAGGAATTATCCATGTGAGTAAAAAATTTAACGACTGTTTTCCCTGTGATATCTACTACAGAATATTCCGAAACTGAATTATATTGTCTATTGATTGCCAAAATAATATTAGACACAAGTATTATAGTACTGTCTAAACAGATAAATTATTACCTACGCTTCCCCTTCCAATCTCTCCTGCCAGCTCAGTTTGAGAAGGAAGGCATTGAGAGAGAGAGAGAGAGAGAGAGAGAGAGAGAGAGAGAGAAAAAAAGAGAGAGAGAGAGAGAGAGAGCAATAACAATTAGACACTGAGGTAATATAGCACAGTATTATTTCCAACCTGTCATTGTAGCACCGTCGCTTAACATCGTCTTCCAAATTACTGGTGGTAGTTTGTGATATTTGAGTCAGGGGTTTTATCCTCGGGTGGCACTTGATTAATGTGTGTTCCATGTAGAGTACCGGTAGAATTGATGAGAGAAACAGTTTTCACTAAAATACTAGCGTTAAACTTCACATGTTTTAACTTCCATCCTTGGTTTGGTTTTGTATTGATATGGGAGGGATAAACCTTGTTATAATCCACATTGTAAAATGTATAAAGTAATTATATCTATCAGTGTCTTCGCCTGACAACCTTTCCAACGACATACAGTATTAGACCTTTATCTTTAACACACACGCAACGTGACACACAGACAGACAGAGCAATAGGGTCTTTACTCTGCCACTAACAAAGGAACAAGACAGCCTCAACCAATAACGGCAACATAACACTGGCCTGGAGAGAGAGAGAGAGAGAGAGAGAGAGAGAGAGAGAGAGAGAGAGAGAGAGAGAGAGAGAGAGAGAGAGAGAGAGAGAGAGAGATAAAATAGTACCGGTAGCACTCATACTCTTATCTCACCTAAAATCCCTGTTCTCCTTTACTCCATACCACCTATGTACCTTACACACACACACACACACACACACACACACACACACACACACACACACACACACACACACACACTCCCTTTGTCGTGTTGAGAGGGAGGACCCATAAATACCATAGGATGCCTCAGAATATGTGGGTCCTGGAGGAAGTGGGTGTGACAGAGAACACCCCACATGGATGGCCCCGGGGGAAGTAGGGGGAGGGGGAGGGGGAGGGGGAGGGGTCTTGGGTGTTTGAAGGGGTCCAGATATAGAGGTCCAGGGGCCCAAACAGGGGCCATGTTGTTTAGGGAAGGAGTTGAGTGGGACGTCCCTACTTTTTAGTTATTATAATTTAATAAAATATAGATAGATAGTTAAAGTTGTGCTCGTTAGTTCCTGATATGCCATTATGCCATTAAAAGTTATTAAATGGCCAAAACAATGCAACTTGATGTAAATTAACTTGTATTTCCCTTCACACTACAGTTAGTCCTTAAACAATATTGTCCATGCTTGTCACCGTGCCTAGGAAGCCCCCGGCAACAATGAGGTAAAGGACGGAGAAAGGTGCAGGGGTGGATCATTGTGTGACTGGGTGGAGAAGGTATTCATTATGTGCAGTGCTTCTCTCTGTCTGTGTTATCTCTTCTTTCTGTAGATTGTGAGTTTCTCTTCATCCAACTTCGGAATTTTGGCATTGGGTAGCGAGTGAATTATTAATATAATTTAATGAGCATAGCCCACCATTTACTTTTTCTTATATTAAAGTACTTAACAAAATCATAGGCTGCAAGATAATATAGGAAAACTCTCTCTGCAAAATATCTGGTATATAATAATGGGTTAATGTAACTTGAAGTTCTGAAGTGACTCTTGCTGTTTATTTCCTGAAAAATCCGCGTTTATTTCATTTGCCTGTTCAGTGAATAAAAGTGAGCTATTATTACTAGCATGAGAGAGAAACAGCAGCGATATATGTTACTGTCGTCAATAATACTGTATACCCAGTCTGTCTGGTAATATTGTATACCCAGTCTGTCTGGTAATACTGTATACCCAGTCTGTCTGGTAATACTGTATACCCAGTCTGTCTGGTAATACTGTATACCCAGTCTGTCTGGTAATACTGTATACCCAGTCTGTCTGGTAATACTGTATACCCAGTCTGTCTGGTAATACTGTATACCCAGTCTGTCTGGTAATACTGTATACCCAGTCTGTCTGGTAATACTGTATACCCAGTCTGTCTGGTAATACTGTATACCCAGTCTGTCTGGTAATACTGTATACCCAATCTGTCTGGTAATATTGTATACCCAGTTTGTCTGGTAATACTGTATACCCAGTCTGTCTGGTAATACTGTATACCCAGTCTGTCTGGTAATACTGTATACCCAGTCTGTCTGGTAATACTGTATACCCAGTCTGTCTGGTAATACTGTATACCCAGTCTGTCTGGTAATACTGTATACCCAGTCTGTCTGGTAATACTGTATACCCAGTCTGTCTGGTAATACTGTATACCCAGTCTGTCTGGTAATACTGTATACCCAGTCTGTCTGGTAATACTGTATACCCAGTTTGTCTGGTAATACTGTATACCCAATCTGTCTGGTGAATACTGTGTACCCAGTCTGTCTGGTGAATACTGTGTACCCCGTCTGTCTGGTAATACTGTATACCCAGTCTGTCTGGTAATACTGCATACCCAATCTGTCTGGTAATACTGTGTACCCAGTCTGTCTGGTAATACTGTATACCCAGTATGTCTGGTAAATAATGTATACCCAGTCAGAATCCCAGCCACAACTTTCTACCATTGTATGATGAAGGTAAACACGAGACGTCAGCTTTGATTAATTATTAGTCTTGTTTTAATCCTTTGAATGTCATAAGTGTTTCTTAAGCTGATTTAACCGATCAACAGTTCGCCAGCTTAAATTAATATACTGCACAATTCATGCTGGAAAGGGTAACATTTATTTAGTATTTATCGTTATCCCAGAACAGTGTCTCTTACAAATCGATGTTCGGCTTTAAATCGTTTAACCTTTACTTTATGAAACAAGGATATTTTATTGTTGCTTGCCTTGCCCCTGTATTGCATTTATACTCTATACATTTTTCTGTAATGTATGTTTTATTGTCCCTCACTGTAGACATAGAGACATTCTTCAAACACAAACACGCACACACAAACAATCCACTACCTACTGCACTTTCCTATGTATATTCACACACACACACACACACACACACACACACACACACACACACACACACACACACACACACACACACTTCCTCTCTCCTCTACCACTCTTCACCTTTTATTGGTTTACTTTCTAAGCTTCCAAGTTCAGGAGTTTTTACGGTTATTGGTATGTTTGCTCTTCATTTTTATTGTGTGTGTCTGTGTGTGCGTGTGTGTTTGTGTGGTGTGTGTGTGAGTGTGTGGTGACCGTGCGTGTGTGTGTGTGTGTGTGGTGACCGTGCGTGTGTGTTTGTGTGTGTGTGTGGTGACCGTGCGTTTGTGTGTGTGTGTGTGTGTGTGTGTGTGGTGACCGTGCGTGTGTTTGTGTGTGTGTGTGTGTGTGTGTGTGGTGACCGTGCTTGTGTGTGTGTGGTGACCGTGCGTGTGTGTTTGTGTGTGTGTGTGTGGTGACCGTGCGTGTGTGTTTGTGTGTGTGTGGTGACCGTGCGTGTGTGTGTGTGTGGTGACCGTGCGTGTGTGTGTGGTGACCGTGCGTGTGTGTTTGTGTGTGTGTGTGGTGACCGTGCGTGTGTGTTTGTGTGTGTGTGTGGTGACCGTGCGTGTGTGTGTGTGTGTGGTGACCGTGCGTGTGTGTGTGTGTGGTGACCGTGCGTGTGTGTTTGTGTGTGTGTGGTGACCGTGCGTGTGTGTGTGGTGACCGTGCGTGTGTGTTTGTGTGTGTGTGTGTGGTGACCGTGCGTGTGTGTGTGTGGTGACCGTGCATGTGTGTGTGTGTGGTGACCGTGCGTGTGTGTTTGTGTGTGTGTGTGGTGACCGTGCGTGTGTGTGTGTGTGTGTGTGTGTGGTGACCGTGCGTGTGTGTTTGTGTGTGTGTGTGTGTGTGTGTGTGTGGTGATCGTGCGTGTGTGTTTGTGTGTGTGTGTGTGTGGTGACCGTGCGTGTGTGGTGTGTGTGTGTATGCTCGTACATATTTGTTTCGTATTCAAAACATTGTTATGTCAGTCACCACCCTCATCATCATCATCAGTACTAGCCATGATTGGTCCACTGCTGGACCGACGTGTCCATAAAGTGACGATGACAACCTCTGTACCTCCGCGTGGTGGCTTAACTCGGTTTGGCGAGGTTGTATGTATGGTGAGTAGCGTACATTGAAAATTAATGCACTGTTAAAATATTTGTGAATGTGAGTTTATGTAGTCTGTAACCAGGTTGATATTGTTGATCATGTTGTACTTACATAGAACACATTGCTCTCCTGTTCTTCTGATGTCAGCATTTGAGTTCAGAAGCCATAAGCACTCTACACCGGCGGAATCTGCACGGAATCGTAGAATCAGCATGTTTCCCTGAGCACATTGCCAAACTTCCAGCATCAAACTCCTGCCTTGAGAAAGTCCAGACAATAGTAAGAGGCAGCCAAAGTGAAATTATCGAGACTGGGAGCCAAGGTGGTGATGGTGGTGGGTTTCAACTGTTGTTCGGGGTAATGCTCAAGGAAAAGAGGCAACATCTGATAATGAAAGAAGAAAAAGAAAACAATGCAGAAAAGACAATATTGAAGGAGTACAGTCTATGGTGAACCAAATATAATAAAAGTATTATTATAATTATAAAAAAAGAAAAATAATAATAATAATAAGAAATATATGAATAAAATACAATATGGCGAGACAGTATGGTCAAACTTTAACTGTTATACGTAAAACCAAATCTGAAGAAACTTAAACCCACATTGAGAACAATAAACGGAACAACAGACAAACAATACACATACTATGATATATTTTATTAGATCTACTACGGTATCTCATGAAAATCTTACGATGTTGTGTATGGTGACCTAAGCTTAATAATCAGTTACTCCTACTGTAATATTGGGAGTTATATTTGTGTGATTGTAAGTACTTTGTGTGATTGTAAGTACTTTGTGTGATTGTGAGTACTCTGTGTGATTGTAAGTACTTTGTGTGATTGTAAGTACTTTGTGTGATTGTAAGTACTTTGTGTGATTGTAAGTACTTTGTGTGATTGTAACTACTTTGTGTGATTGTAAGTACTTTGTGTGATTGTAAGTACTTTGTGTGATTGTAAGTACTTTGGACCAAATTTGCTTTACAATTGTGAATTCTAAGTGACATTTTGAGGTCTTTGCTTATTATTGTAACTTAATGGTTTCCGTAATTTTTGAGATACTGTTTTGAAATTTGGAAACTTTTTTTTTAATATGGATTATGCTTACGAGAGTTGTGTTCATACTTTAAAGAAAACTGCGCACTCAAACCTGCTAAAGTGGACTAAAAATGCCGCGGCTCGACACATTGCTGTATGTTATATGCTTGTACTAGTTTAAGGGGAGGTATTTAGTTTGTTCCCTAGACCTCCATCAAGCTTAAAATTACACCCCCTTGAGTCCCTTTCAAGATAAATTTGTAAATTTTTCGATAGAAAAATGTCCCGGCCGAAGGCCGATTCCTCTTAAATTACAGGCTCGCTATCGCTCGCCAGGATAAAATCGACACCTGAATTGCACGAAAGGTCTTAATATGGGGTGAAAGTTCTTAAAATCGCTAAACTAATGGAGCAAACGTTTTATAATATCAAAAACAATGGGGCTAAACATGAGGGAGGAAGGGGTCAAGAAAAAAATCCCTCAAGTGGAGATCTCCCCTTAAGTGAGGTTAGGTTAGCTTATGTTAGGTGGGATGAAGACGGTAAAGTAAGGTAGGTTAGTTTAGGTTAATATTAGGTGAGGTTAGGGTAGAGTAGGGTAAGTTAGGTGGATGTTAGGTTAGGTTTGGTAAAGTTAGGTTATATTAGGTTAGGTTTGGGAAGCTTAGGTTATATTAGGTTAGGTTTGGGAAGCTTAGGTTAATGTTAGATAAGGGTAGGTTAGGTTAGGTTAATGTTCGGTGAGGATATGATAGGGTAGGGTAGGTTAGGTTAATGTTCGGTGAGGATATGATAGGGTAGGGTAGGTTAGGTTAATGTTCGGTGAGGATATGATAGGGTAGGGTAGGTTAGGTTAATGTTCGGTGAGGATATGATAGGGTAGGGTAGGTTAGGTTAATGTTAGATAAGGGTAGGGTAGGTTAGGTTAATGTTAGATAAGGGTAGGTTAGGTTAGGTTAATGTTCGGTGAGGATATGATAGGGTAGGTTAGGTTAGGTTAATGTTCGGTGAGGATATGGTAGGGTAAGTTAGGTTAGGTTAATTTTCGGTGAGGATATGATAGGGTAGGGTAGGTTAGACTAGGTTAACCACTTTAGGTGTTACTATATGCACAGTTTCCGAGATTGTCATATTATAAAAGACATCTCATGTTAAAGTGTTTTTGATTCAGCCTCGAATAACTCCTTTCATATATAAATACCTATATATCATTATATTTCAGCAAACGCTTAACAATATTATAATGTTACGGAAATATAAAAATAGTCAATGGGTTAACAAACGCATGGATGTGTATTGAGTTTGGCTTTGCTATGCTTAACCCCTTCAGTAATGGGTATTATATAATGTAATCTAGCTAACATTAGATGATAATATAATGTATAGCTTAGAAAACACTTCCAGCAATCGAAGAGGTGATATTTGTCTCAATAATTTCTTTGACTCCCATAGGCCTTTCCCAACTTAACAAAATAATCTTATGTTAGACAGAATAACATGTGCAAATGCATCATCGTATCCTGAAAAGAAAATGTAGCTAAGATATCGCTAATACAAGTAGCACTGTCCCAAGTGTAACCCCTGGCAACGGTACCAACTGCCTCAGCTTGAATGTTAAATAAATAATGATTTGCGATTGGGTGTACACTTGAGAGAGAGAGAGAGAGAGCATGAATGAATGTCCAGCTTATAGCTACCATGAATACAGAAGCATTGTTAACTTGGTCGTGAACGAAAGCTATATAAACTTCCTAGGGTCCCTCCTATCCTTGCTTTTATTCGTTTTCGTTTGGGGGACAAAGTTGAGAAATGTGTTTCCCGTGGGTGTAATGTCTTGATTATCGGATATCTGGGGTAACTTTGGACAAAAGGTTTACTCCATTTACACAGTTATATAAGACATTCTGCTCCCTCTCTAATAAAGTCCATTCCATTACCGCAACTCATTTCACCCTACCCATGTGTCTTTACTCCATGGCATTCACCTATTCATTATTCCATCTACCTCAACCCATTCCACTTTTATTCTAATCAATTGGCCATTACCATCTCACTTGGCGGGTGCCCAACTCCGAAAGGAGTTGAAGTAGGGGAGCTATCCCCCCGCCAAAGGTGGCTTTCTAGGGCCTTTCCTAGCTGATGCTGAGAGGATTGGGTTCTAGTCATGTGGTGATGGGCTGGTCTATCAGAGTGAGAGCTGAGCAATCTCTGCCATACCCATAGCTTACTCTGACTGTTCCTTTTACTTATATATCTTCTAGATCTCAAGTGACGGCGTCTTTTCCGTGGATCGACCTCCCTACTGCCAACCTAAAAGTTGGCAGATTGGGAGCCAAAGCGTCACATTTTTCCCTTGCCCCTCAACTTTCCCTTCATAATTGCTGAGGGGCACAGGGCCTTCGGTGGGGCTTTGGTTTCCCGGGCGTTTCCGCGCCCTCCTCAGCTCCCTGCCTTAGAGTGGCTTCGGTCACCTGGGTTTTGTTAGTGGTAAGCAGGGAGGGTTTTGTGGGGGCACTCTATGGCCTTGACCTTGCTCTGGACCTTGGGGCTGTTCGGCCAGGCAGCCTGGGGAACAACAACAACAACAACAACCATCTCACTCTATTCCACCTTCTGCACCGTATCACACAAACCCCACTCCATTAAACTCTACCCCCTTCCATTCCCACTTTGATCAACTTCACTCCATCTGTGGATATTTATCCTACTAAGCCTTTCATTTCTAACCCCACCACACCCTCGTTCTACTCCATGTAACTCCAAGATCAATATATTCCATTATATTCTACCTCACCTCACCTCACCTGTCCCCAACCAAATCCAATTAACTTTATTTCTGATCACCCCTTCTAAACCTCACCTAATCCATTCTCACCTCCTTCCAACTGAACTGATCCAGCCCCATTCTACTCCAACTGTTCACACCCTACCCCAACCTCATTCCATGCTAAGCACCCTTATAAGTACACTGTACTTCAATGCATTCCATCCTGATCTACTCTACAACAACCCATCCCACCCATTCCTATTATACCAAACTTCCAGTCCCATTCCACTCCCACTCCCACTCCCATTGTAATCTGGTGCACCAAATTCCAGGACAGGAAACAGTCCAGATTGTCCCTGACTTCTAACAATGGTCGAGCATTGGAGAGTTTACATGATGCCACTTATAGGAGAGATATCCCCATTTATTTTTAGTAACTGTTATGATATTATATCAAACCCAGTTACAGAGCCCCATTCTGCATTTATAGTAGTCATTCATTTACATATAAAAGTTATCATACAAACTTTTCATTATAAACTTATGGTACCGGTACTGAATTATATATCTCAGATAGGATTGTTCGTGGGGAATAGGAGCTTTAGCAGTAATAGTAACACCAGGGTAGATATGAACAATATATTTATTAGTCGTAAACTATGACGCGAGAATATTAGAGCCAATATACATTAATAAGATGAAACCCTCCCTTATGGCAGTCTTGTCAGCCTTCCTCCTTATTATGGCAGTCTTGTCAGCCTTCCTCCTTATTATGGCAGTCTTGTCAGCCTTCCTCCTTATTATGGCAGTCTTGTCAGCCTTCCTCCTTATTATGGCAGTCTTGTCAGCCTTCCTCCTTATTATGGCAGTCTTGTCAGCCTTCCTCCTTATTATGGCAGTCTTGTCAGCCTTCCTCCTTATTATGGCAGTCTTGTCAGCCTTCCTCCTTATTATGGCAGTCTTGTCAGCCTTCCTCCTTATTATGGCAGTCTTGTCAGCCTTCCTCCTTATTATCGTTTAACTCGTTGGGATTTAACCACTGTTTACGTTTATTTTATTATTGTTTAGACTAAAAATAGATTATATTGTTATATTATAAATTTAAATTTATAATTAGTATTCCATAGACCATTGATGATGGCATTAGTCTTGCCAAAACGTTTAGAAGGAGATGTATATACAAATAAAACAAAATGTTGTTCATATCATATCTATCCTGGTGTTACTATTTCTACTATTTCTACTATTTCTAGGGGGGTTATACATAGACCTAGGTAGTCAGAGGGGGGCAGCATGTTGGCCTCCAAGGTTCATAAAATCTAACACGGAGATTTCCATGTCACCCTCGATATGAGTTAATTGGTCAGTCTGTTACCTATATTTTTAACTCTAACTCACTCTCACACAAACACACTGACTCTCTCTTTTTGTTCTCTCTCTCTCTCTCTCTCTCTCTCTCTCTCTCTCTCTCTCTCTCTCTCTCTCTCTCTCTCTCTCTCTCTCTCTCTCTCTCTCTCTCTCTCTCATATATATATATATATACCGGGTATATGATACTCACACATATACATAGCCTAAAACATTGCAAATGTACACACGTTTTTGTGTACACCACAATAAACATATCCAATACGTTTGCATCAAGGTTCACTTATGCAAATGAAGCGCGGAGAAAATATGGTATAAACATATGTGTAGAACTGGACCTGCATAAATGAATGGCAACCGGAAAGATAGATAGATAGATGGATAGATAGATAGATTTTTAAATAACTAAGTCACATACTCCTGAATTTTGTTTAGTTATTTACTTATTACCCCCAAAGCTTAAAATTGCTGGTTCAGACTACCGTACCTATTTTGAACTTCTATAACTGCACTTATATTTGACGATAATGACCAAGTTATAAACCTGTTGATGACCCATGATGGTATGTTACACTACTACCCCCCCTGCCAGCCATCATTAGTGGTGGTAATATAAGGATAATGACATAGTGCTTTAAGGCTAATACACCGGGGTACATTCTGATGATGCTTTAAAGGGGGTATGGGCGTATTTATTTGCTCATTTATATATATTTTTAAATATGTGTTTTAGTTTCCTCCGTAGACCTCCATCAAGCTTAAAAAAACACCCCCAAGACCCTCCTTCAAGGTAAATGACGAAAAGTCTTAATATTGACAAAGACATGAGGTGAAAGGTCTTAAAATCGCCAAACTAATGGTCGAACGTCTTAAAATCTGAAACTAATGGGACTAAACATGAGGAAGAAGGGGGACCAGAAAAACGACCCAACTCCCCTTAAACTGCAAGGGAGGATAGAATATATTTATCTGTTGGTTTAAGGGGAGATCTCCACTTGAGGGATTTTTTTCTTGACCCCTTTCTCCCTCATGTTTAGCCCCATTGCTTTTGATATTACAAAACGTTTGCCCCATTAGTTTAGCGATTTTAAGAACTTTCACCCCATATTAAGACCTTTCGTGCCATTCAGATGTCGATCTTATCCTGGCGAGCGATAGCGAGCCTGTAATTTTAGAGGAACCGGCCTTTGGCCGGGAAATTTTTCTACCGAAAAATTTACAAATTTATCTTGAAAGGGGGTCAAAGGGGTGACATTTTTAAATTGCTGGAGGAGTAGGAAACAAACTAAAAACCTCCCCTTAATATAGTTGTTGTTTATCCCGGGCAGCCTATGTGTTGGTCAGCTGATGGTCAGTCACCATGTGTTGGTCAGCTGATGGTCAGTCACCATGTGTTGGTCAGCTGATGGTCAGTCACCATGTGTTGGTCAGCTGATGGTCAGTCACCATGTGTTGGTCAGCTGATGGTCAGTCACCATGTGTTGGTCAGCTGATGGTCAGTCACCATGTGTTGGTCAGCTGATGGTCAGTCACCATGCAGTACTAACACCTACTGTATCCTAGTCAAGTAACCAACCCCGAGATCCATCCTCGGGAATCAAGACAACTTCCTTCCAGGGTTTACTGCTAGGTCCTGGGTTCTTGTTATATAGAGTAATATTAGACTTTGGGTCCTTTATTATACTTTGTCATCTGCCTCCTTCTAGTCCCTCCCTCCTCCTCCTTCCCTCATCCTTGTATACTGAAAGGGTTAAGAGGCTACAGTCCAAAACCGTATTTCTGGTGCAAGAAATACATAATTGGTATATAGATTAATACATACATGGATAGACATACAGTAAATAGATAGAACATATAGATAGACACAAGTAAATATATTGACATACAGATAGGCAAACAGTTAGCTAGATAGACAAGTGTTTAAGTACCGGTACATAGATATGCTAAATGGCTGGAGACCAAAACTTATAATTTTTCTAAGTGCTATGGTTTTGTAATGCCGCCGTAAAGGATGTGGAGCTCGGGAGTGTTGCAAGAAATGCCTCGTTTGGGGTAATAAACATAGTAAGAGAGCGAGAGAAAGTTTGGGTGTGCATTTGAGTGTCAGTGTGTGTGTGTGTGTATTACTCTGTATGTGTGTGTGTGATATTCCATGTTGGTGTTTATGTGCCTGTGTGTGCGTATGTGCGCTTGCGCAGTATATGGGTTTTGGTAAATGTATTGGTGTGTGACTGTGTGTCATCGTTCATAAGTATGTGTGTGCACATTATTCCTATGAAAGTTGTCTGTCTGGGTGCAAGTTTGGGAGGTAGTGTGTGTATGTATGTGTGTGTGTAGTATACAGTATTTGTCAGGGAGAGAGAGAGTGAGAGAGAGTTCCCGTTCTGTAAGCCATGGCAAAACCTATCGGAACTTTGAAGCCTTGTCTTTTTGCTGAATGGGCAGAATGTTTATCCTGATATCTGGTCTTCAAAAACAGGAAATTGAAAAAGCAGAAGTTTTAAAATGCGAAGAGTTATGGAGATGATCTTCGGAATTTTCCTGGCTTCCACTTTAGCCATGACAGACAGAGAGAGAGAGAGAGAGAGAGAGAGAGAGAGAGAGAGAGAGTACAAAGGAGTACAAAGGAAATCAAGCAACAACAGATCTAGTGACCCTTCTAGGTTGCTTGTCCTCCAAAACACTGAGGATCAAGTGTCCAAACAGTGGTTTAGAGTGGGTAAGGGAACATTGGAAAGGGAAATACTGCCCTGGAACTAATGTCCGTGGCAGGATTAGGAAGTTAGTAGGGGACAGATGGGTTAGTAACTGAGGGGGGGATAAAATAAAGTTATTCATTTACAAACGCAGTCAGTCGCGGGTTTGATGCGAGATATTTGTCTAGGCGGAGTTTAAATGAATCAACGGTGATGCAGTCTATAACGTTTCGGGGAAGCCCATTCCACAAGTTGACAACTCGATTGAAGAAGAAATTCTTAGATTCGTGTGAGTTAAAAGATTTACCAAGAGAGAGATAGGGGGAGGGTGCAGCAGCATGCATTTCCTCTGGCATATTTTATGATCTTTCTTTGTCTCTTGCATTTCCCACCGTGTTACCTGGGTCCCTCTCATGGTCTCTCTATATTCTCTCTCTCTCTCTCTCTCTCTCTCTCTCTCTCTCTCTCTCTCTCTCTCTCTCTCTCTGACTGAGGTTTGTGTGGTCTGTGTATCTATGTAGCTCTCTCTCTCTCTCTCTCTCTCTCTCTCTCTCTCTCTCTCTCTCTCTCTCTCTCTCTCTCTCTCTCTCTCTCTCTCTCTCTCCAGTAGCTGTATGTTTGTCTCTCTAAATCTGCCTATGCATATACCTGTCTTTCGCTCTGTCTACGTAGTGGAGTTTATAATCTGTCTATCCATGTATACAATTCTCTCTCTAACCATATAATATCACTCTTTATTATGTCATATCTATCTGACTAACCCCAAACCCAATGGTCTGAATACCGCCACACTCCCACCGTCAACCTCTCTGGTACCACAGAATCTTCACCATGACATTAATTTTTACTGTAACCCCCCTTCCCCCCCCCCCCCTCTCCGCCATTTTCCTCCCCCTCCGACCAGTTTCTATGGTTTATTTTCTTTCTGTTCAATCGTTTTATCTTTCTTTCTATTTGTGCCAATAATTTTTGCTTTTTAAAAATGTGTAATCATTATTGTTCCTTCTTATTTGTTCCGGCATTTGGTTATGTGTTCGAGTGTGTTTGTACATATGTTTTTGTTTATTGTTACGTTCTTTGATAAGGACATTAGCTACTAATGTGCCTTATAGATCTATCAATTATTATAATCATGATTCAGTTTTTATCTTTTCTTCATGATTTACATGCGTCTGTCCGACCAGTTCCATAAAGTTATTTTGCATTAGTTTTTACTATCAAGAATCCATTTCTTCAAAACATATTATTTTGATATCGTACTGGAATATCTTTCTGGTATTATTGTTTGTGTCTTCCATATAAACTCTTGTTTGCGTTGTGTTGTTAATTATTTATTTTCTAATTGCGTTCGTTTACAAGAATTCCTTTACTGTTCTATCTTTTTGTTGGATGGTTTTCTTGGGCATTCTTGAATTTTTCATTCTAATTCATTTTTGCGTCCTTGTATTTTTCCTTTCCTTTCCTAAACGCCCCCGCGCAGTTTTCACTGTGTTCGTTGGGAAGCATTCAGTTTCCTTTCCAAAAGTGCTGCTGTATTTATTGTGTTGGTACATGACACACACACACACACACACACACACACACACACACACACACACACACACACACACACACACACACACACACACACACACACACACAGCCCGTAGCCTAGTAGGTAGAGCTCTCGTCTCACACACGAGGGGTCGGGGGTTCAATCCCCGGCCGGGCGGAGACAAATTGGGCTTGTCTCCTTTCATGTGTTAGCCTCAGTTCACCTAGCTGTAAATAGGTACCTGGAATAAGTGGACGACGTTGTGACGTCCCATCTGGGGTTGGCAAAAATGGTACAAGGCGAGATGGGTATCATATGGTTCACCTAAGCTGATGGCTACCTAAGCCTTCGGGCGAGACGGTACCGTCTATAGTGAGAATGGTACCATACAGATCCACCCTAAGCCTTTGTTTCCGATGTCGCCAATTGGCTAAATACAGACTACACACACATTCACAGCCATTCCAACAGTACATAAAACACTTAACATGCATTTCACGCAATACATTCCCAGTTAAGGAGGCGCGATAATAATGAGCTTAGCTCGCATTGCGTGGATTCCCCTTGACGAAACAAGTAACTGAGTAACACACACACACACACACACACACACACACACACACACATATATACACATTGATTGCAACAAATACTATAAAGACTTATAACGACAACAATACAATATAATACATTACTCTGGCTTCATGGCGAGAAAAATATTATATCCTGCATTATAAATGTGAATTCCGTACACGATTCGGAGAAGAAAAACATAATATTTTTAGTAACCTTTCTGAACGACGGACATTCCGACTGAAAAATATTGTTAAATTATTTATGCTTTCCTTTATTTAGTACAGGTGTCCTCAGTGCCCACAGGCGGACGCACTGGACGCACGTGCATCCACTGTAAGCTTCCAGGCATGTGTGGGCCCCTATAAGGGCCCCCCTAGGGGCCCCTATGAGGCCCCTTATAGGCTACAGTCCTTAATATCATTACTTAGCTTGGTGACTGACTGACTGTATTCATTCTGTCATTCATCATTAAGACATTGATAGAATAGGAATAGTCTTTATTATTATGTACCGTAACGTCATTATATATATTCTTAGTTCTTACTAAGATTTACGAAACAAATATCTGCAGATTATGCTATTGTCTAAAAATAAGATAGTTAATCCTTCCCAACTCTTCGTTTTCTTTCGTTACCGGTACCGAGTCCAGATATTTCATACAATGCTAAATATTATAATTATCTCTTATTGATAATTTTTCATCTGAATGATAAGTTACTATTTACTGTTGTATAATATAATTGTTCAGTAATTTTCTATAAAAGAGACCCAAACAAGAATAATAATAGTATTGATAATTTTTTAAAGCATTAATAACGAATTTTAAAAAACGTTCATTGTTTACACACGAGTCTGAGGGAGGGTAGGCCCAAAGTATTTGGGTAGGCCTACAGGGCAGAACAGAGGTAAGCCTACGGACATTTTTGGTTAAATAATATATTTTGTTATGATTATTTGTTGTATTTTGTAATGCATACAAGTTTCGTTGTTACTTTTAGCTGGGGTTTTTTTTTTTTTTTTTCATACAGACGCCGCTAGTTGAATAGGCTAAGGGCCCGAAAGGAAGGGAAGCAAATAGGATGCACATTAATTTACAGTGATGGGAGAATTATTATTAGTAGTAGTTTTGGAGTAAGGGGTCTGGCGCAAGTTGGACTAGAGAATAGTCCATCAGGTGCCTGGCCCGGGGAGACGATTAATATGAAGGGTGCGCCTGGAAGTGTGGTGGGAGGGCTTGTGGCTTTGGCTCCGCTGCATGTCTGCCTGCCGAGATCGGAACCTCTCCGGGTGGTCGGGGGCCGGGGGAGTGCTGGAGCGACCTTGGTGACCCTGGTCTCTGGGTCTTCTCCTGGGTGACCTGGATGTGTGTGAGTTTGTGCTTTTTATCTGTGTTTATTTGTTGTTTTATGTTGTTTTTGTGTTTTCCCTGTTCTTGCTCTGTCTTGAGTCGGCTACCCCCAAAATGGGGATTTGGCCTGAGCATATAGATAGATAGATAGATAGATAGAGTAGTTTAGTACCTTTTTGACATAAGACAACCTCGATCTGTTGGTCGCCAAAAAAACAGGGAATGCTCCAGCAACCACAACAAAGGAATATTTCGAAAGGAATCTACACAACCCCTTTTTGGACCACCTCATTGTACAGCTAAATGAACGTCTTTGTGGCTCTACCAACAGAGTTAAGGCAGAACATTTATTGCCACAAAATCTTGCAAGTCTTTCAGATGGCGATGTGGTAGCAATAAAAGGTGCATATGCTCCATTCATCGGTGTTCCTGACTTAGACACTGAAGTGGAAAGGTGGAAATGGAAGCACAAGGAGGGTGGTGTTTTGCAGTTAGAGGAGTGTGTTGAAAGTACAAAACACCTATATCCTAACCTGCACAACATTTTTACAGTTCTCTTAACAATGCCTGTCACTTCTTCATCTGCTGAGCGAAGTTTTAACGCACTGAAATGGCTGAAGTCATATTTAAGATCTACCGTGGCTTCCGACAGACTAACCGCTCTTGCACTGTTGCATATTCACCAGGACATTTCTGTAGATTATGTTCGTGTTTTGCAGTCCTTTGATGGTAGTGGACACGGACGAATTGCATTAGCATTTTACTCTTGATCAACTATTGTCACTTTCAGTGTTGTGCAGTAGGCTACAGTACATAAGAAAATAGTCTTAATTCAGTCATATTAATTTCCTTCTATAACAAGTAAATTGTTCCATAAATTTAATCTTTTTAGGGTCAATTATTGTGACTGTATTCTAAAATTTGACATCAATAATTTTAATCAAGCATTTTTAACTTGAAGTTTCTTGTATAACCTCTGCTTACTTTTTGTCTGTATTTATTGTTTTTTGTCTGTATTTATTGTTTATCTTTTTCTTTTTATATTATTAATATTAATATTGATGATTTTTTAAATTTATTGTTCTTGTTAAAAGAGTACTCTTTGTTTAAATCTGGTGTTACTTCATATTTTGCAATTATTTGTCTTTATATTATGTATTCATTGTCGATAGTATCAATTGCTTACTTTTGTGATTTCCTTAGTTTATTTGTGCTATAAATGTAGGTTATTTGTAGGGTAGTTATTGATATGGGTCACTTGAGGCATGCTATGCTTACAGGTACCTACCCGATAGTACTATCGTTAGTGAGTGCTGTACTGTATTTTATATATTATTTTGTAATAATAGATATCTTATCAATATTTGTATTTTGTACTATTGTTAATGTCTTGTCATGTTGCAAATTTGATTTTAAATAATATTTTGACATTTAACATGTAGTTTCTTTATTCATGCAGAGTTTAGTAAAATTTGCCAGAACGTCCCGGACTTCCCAAACTTGACTACTTCCTTTAACGTGACGATAGTGCGTTGTTATATGTGCGATTAGTTTGCTTGGGAAACAGATTAACTTGCTCATGTAGTAATGTACACCCTATGTGGTGGATTGTGTTCTTTTATTTAATAATTTTCATTTTAGTAAGCGTTGTTTCCACATAGCGATTTTGATAATTTAATTTGACTTTATATTGTCCTTGTCCCAATTTTGGTTTGTTTAGTTTGCAAGTTTTACATTTTAATACACAAAATCACTGAGTGCATACAATATCTTGTGGGCATTTTCACATTTGTTTTTATTTATTTTTTCTATGTGAATGAGGGAGACAAAAGGCATACTCAAGGTATTCAAATTTAGAATGTTTGACCAAGAAAACTAAACTAGCCATTTATATCATATTTCAGCTGTATGGAAAGAGTTGAAGAAAATTACACTTTTATATAAATAATCTTTTGTTTACTTCACCTTAATATAACTTTCAGATAGCTTCAAAATGCACCTAAAATTGATCAAAACTGCAAAAAAAATCCTGGGGGGGGGGGAGGGGGGGGGGGGCTACACCGCCCCCCGGACCCCCCAGCTTAGTAGGCTCGCTTCGCTCGCCACCCACACCCATCAACAGTGGACCCTATATAATATGTGCGTCCACTACAGGTATCTCTGTGGGAGCTCCTGGGTGTCCTTATTAGTTCGTATACAGTATATACAATATATATATATATATATATATATATATATATATATATATATATGTAGGTTTGCGACAGGGTTGTGTAATGTCACCATGGCTGTTTAATATGTTTATGGATGGTGTGGTGAGGGAGGTGAAAAGGAGAACTATGGGAAGAGGATTGGGTTTAGTAGGAAAGAATGGTAGAGATTGGGAGTTGAATCAGTTGCTGTTCGCTGATGACACAGCATTGGTGGCGGATTCTGATGAGAAACTGCAGCAGGTAGTCAAAGAGTTTGGTGTGGTTTGTGGAAGGAGGAAACTGAAGGTGAACGTCAATAAAAGTAAAGTAATGGTGTGTAATAGGGGAGAGCATAGGGTGAATCTAGATGTGAGGCTGGATGGGGAAATATTGGAACAAGTAGAGTGTTTTAAATATCTAGGAGGAACGATAAGCAGGAGTGGAGGTATGGAAGTGGAGGTAAAACAGAGAGTGTGTGAAGGCAGGAAGGTTTTCGGACCAATGGGAAGTATGTGGAAGACGAGAAATCTCGGAGTGAAAGTAAAAAGTGCACTGTATCAAGGAATTGTGCCAACAGTGATGTATGGGGCTGAGACATGGGCTCTGAAGAAAAAGGAGAAAAGAGGGCTGGATGTGCTGGAGATGAGCTGCTTGAGGAGTATGTGTGGAGTTACTCGTAGAGACAGATTTAGGAATGAAGAGATACGTAGAAGAGTGGGGCAGCAGGAACATTTGTCAGCCAGAGTGGACAGAAGGGTGCTGAGCTGGTATGGTCATGTTGAACGAATGGGAGATGAAAGGCTTACAAAGAGAATATGTGAGTCAGGTACAAGGGGAGATAGAAGGGCAGGAAGACCCCCATTGAGATGGAGAGACTGTGTAAGAAAGGCTTTGGATGATAGAGGAATGACTATAGATCAGGCAGGGGAAGTGGTGGTGGACAGGAGTGAATGGAGAATGCTTGTGAATAGTTGAGTGAACACGTGGTCATTTGGAGTAAGGGGTCGGGCGCAAGTTGGACTAGATAATAGTCCATCAGGCGCCTGGCCCGGGGAGACGATTAATATGAAGGGTGCGCCTGGAAGTGAGGTGGGAGGGCTTGTGGCTTTGGCTCCGCTGCATGTCTGCCTGCCGAGATCGGAACCTCTCCGGGTGGTCGGGGGCCGGGGGAGTGCTGGAGCGACCTTGGTGACCCGGGTCTCTGGGTCTTCTCCTGGGTGACCTGGATGTGTGTGAGTTTGTGCTTTTTATCTGTGTTTATTTGTTGTTTTATGTTGTTTTTGTTTTCCCTGTTCTTGCTCTGTCTTGAGTCGGCTACCCCCAAAATGGGGATTGGGCCTGAGCATATAGATAGAATATATATATATATATATATATATATATATATATATATATATATATATATATATATACTATAACTATAGACGTTCAATATTTGATTTGTACCATATATACATAAACCCACGGAAGCGCGCTATATATCTTATCTATCTACATTCAAATGTATTATTTTGTATAATATACGCGCTCTGTAGACACACATTTGGATTCATTAATAGTCATTTACACTAATAATATCCAGAGTGTATAATCTAGGCATTAACTACGAATATACGTTATAGATCTATCATTAATTATAGCCATGTATTGGTTTGTAATAAACAGGGCGGGCACGTGAGATGCGTTTTATATACTGTATTATAATATATACTGGTACTAATAAAAGAAAATATTCCATTTATAGGCTGTATTATAAGCCACCATGGATTTCAGTAATTCCTGTTTTCCTATCTATTTTTCAGAACCAATATAATCAATGTTCTTGACAGTCACACCAACAATATTTTCGGCAGCTTTCAATCGGTAACTTAATTAAGACAACATGTATTATCTGTTATATGTTAGTATCGACAATTACCGCTGTGGTTAATTACTGTTTGTGGTTGAATTCTATTAACGCTTTTTCCAAAACTGCCCGAAAAGAGTTGCTGAAATACATATTTTACCGACAGAAGTGTCTGTGTTAATATCCGCCATAGGTTATTATGTTCCCTCCACTAACCGACTTTACTCCTAAACTCAATTAATGAAATCAACAAATACATGTGGCAGTCCAGGGATTCGAACCTAGGATGCTCACACCGAAATTCAGGGCATTTATCCATTGCGCTACGAAGACAGTTAAGAATGGTGGACAAGCCTACGATTTATTATGCAGTTTCGAATTCTGCATATCAATCAAAGCATGTACACACTTTCCAACTGGGCTCTCATAGGCTGTGGAGAGTAAAGATCAGTAAGAAGAAATAATGTGTAGGAGAGAGAGAGAGAGAGAGAGAGAGAGAGAGAGAGAGAGAGAGAGCGAGAGCGAGAGAGCATAAAACTGTAAAACTAATATAAACTTTCTCTCACAAGTAAACACGACATTTTTCCCTTAAATTTCGGACCATAATAAGATGTTTTCCTGTGACTGTCATGGAACATTCTTCTTTATAAGTTTAATGTTGGATATTTGTTTAGTTATTTTGTTTTAGCTTCTAGTCAACTTTAAGTATTTAGAGGACAAACTGTATAGGATGATTATAGTACCGTATTGAGTGACGTATAGGATGATTATAGTACCGTATTGAGTGACGTATAGGATGATTATAGTACCGTATTGAGTGACGTATAGGATGATTATAGTACCGTATTGAGTGACGTATAGGATGATTATAGTACAGTATTGAGTGACGTATAGGATGATTATAGTACCGTATTGAGTGACGTATAGGATGATTATAGTACCGTATTGAGTGACGTATAGGATGATTATAGTACCGTATTGAGTGACGTATAGGATGATTATAGTACCGTATTGAATGACGTATAGGATGATTATAGTACAGTATTGAGTGACGTATAGGATGATTATAGTACCGTATTGAGTGACGTATAGGATGATTATAGTACCGTATTGAGTGACGTATAGGATGATTATAGTACCGTATTGAGTGACGTATAGGATGATTATAGTACCGTATTGAGTGACGTATAGGATGATTATTGTACCGTATTGAGTGACGTATAGGATGATTATAGTACCGTATTGAGTGACGTATAGGATGATTATAGTACAGTATTGAGTGACGTATAGGATGATTATAGTACAGTATTGAGTGACGTATAGGATGATTATAGTACCGTATTGAGTGACGTATAGGATGATTATAGTACAGTATTGAGTGACGTATAGGATGATTATAGTACCGTATTGAATGACGTATAGGATGATTATAGTACCGTATTGAGTGACGTATAGGATGATTATAGTACCGTATTGAGTGACGTATAGGATGATTATAGTACAGTATTGAGTGACGTATAGGATGATTATAGTACCGTATTGAGTGACGTATAGGATGATTATAGTACCGTATTGAGTGACGTATAGGATGATTATAGTACCGTATTGAGTGACGTATAGGATGATTATAGTACCGTATTGAGTGACGTATAGGATTATAGTACCGTATTGAGTGACGTATAGGATGATTATAGTACCGTATTGAGTGACGTATAGGATGATTATAGTACCGTATTGAGTGACGTATAGGATGATTATAGTACCGTATTGAGTGACGTATAGGATGATTATAGTACAGTATTGAGTGACGTATAGGATGATTATAGTACCGTATTGAGTGACGTATAGGATGATTATAGTACCGTATTGAGTGACGTATAGGATGATTATAGTACCGTATTGAGTGACGTATAGGATGATTATAGTACCGTATTGAATGACGTATAGGATGATTATAGTACCGTATTGAGTGACGTATAGGATGATTATAGTACAGTATTGAGTGACGTATAGGATGATTATAGTACCGTATTGAGTGACGTATAGGATGATTATAGTACCGTATTGAGTGACGTATAGGATGATTATAGTACCGTATTGAGTGACGTATAGGATGATTATAGTACCGTATTGAGTGACGTATAGGATGATTATAGTACCGTATTGAGTGACGTATAGGATGATTATAGTACAGTATTGAGTGACGTATAGGATGATTATAGTACAGTATTGAGTGACGTATAGGATGATTATTGAGTGACGTATAGGATGATTATAGTACCGTATTGAGTGACGTATAGGATGATTATAGTACAATATTGAGTGACGTATAGGATGATTATAGTACAGTATTGAGTGACGTATAGGATGATTATAGTACCGTATTGAGTGACGTATAAGGATGATTATAGTACCGTATTGAGTGACGTATAGGATGATTATAGTACCGTATTGAGTGACGTATTGGATGATTATAGTACCGTATTGAGTGACGTATAGGATGATTATAGTACCATTTTGAGTGACGTATAGGATGATTATAGTACAGTATTGAGTGACGTATAGGATGATTATAGTACCGTATTGAGTGATGTATAGGATGATTATAGTACCGTATTGAGTGACGTATAGGATGATTATAGTACAGTATTGAGTGACGTATAGGATGATTATAGTACCGAATTGAGTGACGTATAGGATGATTATAGTACCGTATTGAGAGACGTATAGGATGATTATAGTACCGTATTGAGTGACGTATAGGATGATTATAGTACCGTATTGAGAGACGTATAGGATGATTATAGTACCGTATTGAGTGACGTATAGGATGATTATAGTACCGTATTGAGTGATGTATAGGATGATTATAGTACCGTATTGAGTGACGTATAGGATGATTATAGTACCGTATTGAGTGACGTATAGGATGATTATAGTACCGTATTGAGTGACGTTGAGCCTATAATTGGGCTTTGTAATTGGGGTTGTGTGGGACAGGGATCTGCCTTGCTTAGGCCAATCGGCTTTCTGCAGACTCCCATTTTCTTATGTTATGTTCTTATGTATTGCAATTGTGCTATTCAACTTACTATGAATTACAATATTGCATGAAATATTGCTCTTGATCTTATACACATCCCTTGCACGTTTATCCATGCTGTTACGTAAATACTGGTGTAAACACATGACAGTTCTAATATAGCTACGAAACCGTAATACTGAGTAACATTTTCGGTAGTGGTTATATTCAGTTGTTTCATGTATAATTAATTCACAGATATTTTTACTGTGTAATTAACTTTCAAGGAATTCTGCAACCCTTCAACAAACCTATATAACCCACGGAGTAAAAGACCAACCCAAAGAACAAAACAAAGGTGTGTGACAATCTCTCCGGGTGGCTTAATATCCGGCCATTCCAAGTGGACAAAACACCAGGAAATGTCAATCAACCCAAACACTCTCTCTCTCTCTCTCTCTCTCTCTCTCTCTCTCTCTCTCTCTCTTATATTATACAAATTCATAATAGTTTAAAGGCTATGAAACTTTTCAAATAACCTACAGCATACAAAGAACTATAAATATAACCCACAAAACCCCGGGGAAAGGACTACAAGTGTGTGACTATCTCTGGTGGTCAATATCCGGCCATTCCGACACCCGGAAATAACAATCACCCCAAGTCTTCAACAACATTGTTTGACAGACAGGGTAACACAATACTATTAAATGCATGAGATATTTTACAATACATACTGCAATGATCAATACATCCTGACTGTTGAAGCGGGCCCTGCAGTCTTTGGGCCCAGTCATTATCAAGCATAAGGGACTATTTTAGTATATTCAGGCCTTTACTAGGGGTTACTGATATGTTTGGAATCACTCAGCTAATTTGCCTGACCTTCGATATACACTGACTTTTTAAGTGACAAAGGGTATTCAAGGCTGTATCATGTCATACCGTGGTGGATAATATGTCTAACTTCCAATCCTAGAATCGTGGGTTCGAGTCCTGGCCAAGGAATAACATGAACACAATAATGTGCCGTGATCTTCGCGTCTAGGTACTGCGGTATGCAGGGTAATATGGGGGCGAGCAATACATAGGTCCTTGATCAATATACAGTAGCTTTATATATTTTATTCCTCCACCACAGTAACTTATCTGGTCTGTTCTAGGACCAGAGAACTTCCTCACAATAATAATGAACACCATCGTTGGTGTGACTGTTCCTCTGGTCCTTGGTATGTTGTGTAACTACCGGGAGGGAAGTTCTCTCCTCTCAACAGTTGAGCTAACTTGTCAGAATGATGGTTGAGGGAGAAAAGAAGATTTTTTTTTTTTTTTTTTTTTTTTTTTTTTTTAAAGAAGCATATTTTTCCCACTGATATAATTAAAGAGTTCCCATTTAGTTTAGCTACCTTTAAAGTCCAAGGGAACTAAGAGGGTTCATCGACTTTCTAACCCTTATATTCTGTGAAGTAATTCCTAAGCTAAACTAAACCTTATAACTTTAATCAATATATTATTAATAATATCGCTATCGTAGCTACTACTAAGGTAAAAATTAGTAGCTATCAGAGTAGAATAATAATTATCGAAGATAATGTTATAATCATTGGTGATGTAACTCCTGGTAAAGTTGTGTAACTACCGTGTGAAGGTTCTCTGCTTCCATAACAGATGAGCTAACTTACCAGACTGATGGTGGAGGAACACAAGAAATATTGATGAAGGACCAAGTTATGGTCCGTCAACATATTACCCTGTGCCTATGTGTTACTCAGTTACTCAGTTACTTGTTCGTCAAGGGGAATCCACGCAATGCGAGCTAAGCTCATTATTATCGCGCCTCCTTAACTGGGAATGTATTGCGTGAAATGCATGTTAAGTGTTTTATGTACTGTTGGAATGGCTGTGGATGTGTGTGTAGTCTGTATTTTAGCCAATTGGCGACATCGGAAACGAAGTCTTAGGGTGGATCTGTATGGTACCATTCTCACTATAGACGGTACCGTCTCGCCCGAAGGCTTAGGTAGCCATCAGCTTAGGTGAACCATATGATACCCATCTCGCCTTGTACCATTTTTGCCAACCCCAGATGGGACGTCACTACGTCGTCCACTTATTCCAGGTACCTATTTACAGCTAGGTGAACTGAGGCTAACACATGAAAGGAGACAAGCCCAATTTGTCTCCGCCCGGCCGGGGATTGAACCCCCGACCCCTCGTGTGTGAGACGAGAGCTCTACCTACTAGGCTACGGGCTGTACTTACTCTAGTTGTACTTACTCTAGTTGTATTGCGGGAGTGAGCATGCTCGTTATTTCCCGCCTCCTATATGTGTAGGTGTTATATGTATCGTTGGAATGGCTGTGGATGTGTGTGTAGTCTGTATTTTTAGCCAATTGGCGACATCGGAAACGAAGTCTTAGGGTGGATCTGTATGGTACCATTCTCACTATAGACGGTACCGTCTCGCCCGAAGGCTTAGGTAGCCATCAGCTTAGGTGAACCATATGATACCCATCTCGCCTTGTACCATTTTTGCCAACCCCAGATGGGACGTCACAACGTCGTCCACTTATTCCAGGTACCTATTTACAGCTAGGTGAACTGAGGCTAACACATGAAAGGAGACAAGCCCAATTTGTCTCCGCCCGGCCGAGATTGAACCCCCGACCCCTCGTGTGTGAGACGAGAGCTCTGTGTGTGTGTGTGTGTGTGTGTGTGTGTGTGTGTGTGTGTGTGTGTGTGATATTATCTCACGGTGTTTCTCTGGAACTCCTGATCTTAGAGCAGCAATATACCTTGTGTTGCCCCAACATTAATTATAACGAGCCAAACTGTATTGAAACAACTTGGGACGAAATTGTAGCATTTTTGTATGAAATGTTGTTTCCTGAGGTTGGATAATTGCCAGCTACCAACTTTACCGTAAGAAAACCACTTAAGATGTGGTAGTTATTGTTGTTGAGATAATAACAAGAAGACTTTCCTGTTATGTTGTTGTTTTAGTTGGTCTATATGTTTGCTGTCCGGATGGTACTCTTTCTGGCACTGTTGTTGTTGTTGTTGTTGATGATGTTGCTAGTGTTGTTGTGATGATACCCTTCCCTAATGTGTTGTTGTTGATGAAGTTCTGATGGTGCCCTTTCTATGTTGTTATGCTGTCGTTGTTGTTGTTGTTGTTGTTGTTGTTGTTGTTGTGGTGGTGGTGGTGAACACATCAAAAGGTATCATCATCAAAAAGGTGGTGGTGGTGTCGATTCCCTTCCCTAATGTGTTGTTGTTGATGAAGTTCTGATGGTGCCCTTTCTATGTTGTTATGCTGTCATTGTTGTTGTGGTGGTGGTGGTGGTGGTGGTGTCGATTCCCTTCCCTAATGTGTTGTTGTGGATGATGTTAATAATACTTATAATAATAATAATAATAATAATAACAAACAATGAATAATGATAGAAAAGGTAAATATGTGAGCATGTATCCGAGGCGACTTAAAGTGAAAGAGAAGCTAGAGTGTCCATTGATCTGGTCATCAGGAGCAAGAGAGAGAGAGAGAGAGAAGCAATATATCCCTGTAGACTGTACTATATAATTAATTTTATAGTCAGTGTAGTCTCTGGCCGTGGTGCTGGATAGGAGAGAGTCCTTTAGAGTCTA
The DNA here is from genome assembly GCA_032716605.1 of Paralithodes platypus. Classification (NCBI taxonomy): domain Eukaryota; kingdom Metazoa; phylum Arthropoda; class Malacostraca; order Decapoda; family Lithodidae; genus Paralithodes; species Paralithodes platypus. The sequence goes on from CM064487.1 coordinate 6,136,118, forward strand.
GGGGGACTTAAAGCTGGCTGCAGAAGACAGAGTCAGAAAGAGAGGGAGAGAGAGATATATAAAACAGAACTAGTGAGTATGTTGTATGTATGTTCGAGAGACAATAATTGGGAAATAATCTGAATAGCGAAGTATTTTATGAGAGAAAGAGAGAGAGAGAGCGAATGTTTTTGAGTTTGTGCGTGTGTGTGGGGGGGGGGGGGGTTGTAGGAAACTAATTGGGTGTAATTTGTATGTTGATGGGTGACGTATTTGAATTACATGTCCCTTCACACACACACACACGTAAACACACACACACACACATATAAATAGGTAGGTACAGTAATTAATATAGGTAAATATATATATACTGCGGCAAGCTCCATTCCCAGAATGTCTGAAAAGTTTCTCTGATATGGTCTCATACTTTTAAACTTTGTGTGTTTGGCAACGGTAAAGCCAATATGACCACACCTATTACAACAAACTTTCTGTTAGTGTGTGTGTGTGTGTGTGTGTGTGTGTGTGTGTGTGTGTGTGTGTGTGTGTGTGTGTGTGTGTGTGTGTGTGTGTGTGTGTGTGTGTGTACAAAGGAGTACAAAGGAAAACAAGCAACAACAAGTCGCGCGACCCCTCAAGGTTACTTGCCTTCCAAAACACTGCTGTTCCAAGTGTTGCAACACTATTTCGAAGATAATGTGGGAAATATGTGAGAAGGAAGTGCTGCCCTGGGGCTTAGTCCATGGCAGGGGAAATTATATTAAGATCTATTAGGTTATTGAACGAACACTACTAAAGAAACTATCTATTCAATTACAAATGCAACTGATTACAAATTACTGATTCAACCATGAGTTGAATCAGGGCAAGGTGTTTGTCTAGTCGAACAGTGTTACAGTCTATGACATCTCGGGGAAGCCCATTCCACAAGTTGACGACTCGATTGAAAAAGAAATTCTTGGATTCATTAGAGTTGAATGATTTATCAATGATTTTGCAGCCATTTACCCGCGTGTAGTTTGATCAGTTAATCGTAAAATATTTACTACAGTTCATGTTGTCGATGCCTTTAATTATCTTGAAAACTTGAATAAGGTCACCTTCCAATCTGCGCTTGGTTAATGGATATAAATGTAGTTCTTTAAGACGTTCCTCGTATGGTTTGTTCGGTGGCCAGGGTATCATATTGGCAACTCTACGTTGAACTCGTGTGTGTGTGTGTGTGTGTGTGTGTGTATTGTAAAAGTTGGCGGATAATATTTTATTATGGTTCACGAGTGTCCTAAGGTTTATAATAATGCTACCATACATTTTGGGATTCACTATGTACTGATTAGTGGATTATTCATTAGTGGATTATTCATTAGTGGATTATTCATTAGTGGATTATTCATTAGTGGATTATTCATTAGTGGATTATACATTAGTGGATTATTCATTAGTGGATTATTCATTAGTGGATTATTCATTAGTGGATTATTCATTAGTGGATTATTCATTAGTGGATTATTCATTAGTGGATTATTCATTAGTGGATTATTCATTAGTGGATTATTCATTAGTGGATTATTCATTAGTGGATTATTCATTAGTGGATTATTCATTATTATACGCTATGCTGCTTCAATATGTCAGAAAATTATATTTAAATTCTTCATTTAATGAATTCCTATGCGTTATTCCACGTAAATATATGTAAGATACACTATTTTTGGATTCTTGGAATCTTCTTTCATTTTTCATATTGGCCACTTTTAAAACTCTGGGTCACATCATCACAGAGAGACCGAGACAAAAATCACTAGAAGACTTATAAGGATCTGGGTTTAAAAATGGCTTTCCATATTTTACCGGAAGTTTTTACCTCCACTGCCAAGAATTTTTAGTGTGAGAGTGAGTCGAGGTGAGAATGTTGAGACAGGAAGTGAGAGTTACAAGGAGTTATAAGGATTAGTTAGTATCTCGGAGACCTTGTGGTCCATTCCGAGGAGATACTCGAAGTGGAAGGAGAGAGACTGTTTATTGCACTACACTCATTACAGGGTGTGCAAAATACTTGTTACTCTCTTCTTGAACTGCTCTACTGAAGAACTGTTTACAACTTCGGAGGGAAATTTGTTCCAGATAGAATAGATCTTATATGTGAAAAAGTGTCCACAAATACTAGTGCTGAACCTTTTCAATTCTAATTTCCAGCCATGGTTGCGTGTTGTATTCATATTGAGGCTAAACATTTTGCTATAATCCACATTGTCAAACCCATTAAGTATTTTAATAACTCCAATAAGCTGACCTCATAGTCTGCGTGTCTCCAACGGGAAGAGATCAAGAGCTCTCAACCGGTCCTCATAGCTCATTCTTCTAACGATGGAATAAGCTTTTAGGGAGAGAGAGAGAGTGAGTGAGGCTTGACACTCAGGCAGCATTGTTATCGTTTCTTCCTCGGATATATCAAAACATATTGTTGAAACCTTTCATGTTAATTACTTTGGACGGTTCCTTCTCCCTTCCCCTCTCTCTTATTCCGTGTTTATCATAGTATCAACATCTCCTTTATTATAGTATCAATATCTACGAGGATACTGTACTCTGTTCAGAATTTCCTTAAAATGTTGAAGCTTCCAAACTAAACCTGCGGATAATACCTGCCATATAACATGTTGGTGTGACGCCGCCATAATACCTGCCATATAACATGTTGGTGTGACGCCACCATAATACCTGCCATATAACATGTTGGTGTGACGCCGCCATAATACCTGCCATATAACATGTTGGTGTGACGCCACCATAATACCTGCCATATAACATGTTGGTGTGACGCCGCCATAATACCTGCCATATAACATGTTGGTGTGACGCCGCCATAATACCTGCCATATAACATGTTGGTGTGACGCCGCCATAATACCTGCCATATAACATGTTGGTGTGACGCCACCATAATACCTGCCATATAACATGTTGGTGTGACGACGCCATAATACCTGCCATATAACATGTTGGTGTGACGCCGCCATAATACCTGCCATATAACATGGTGTGACGCCACCATAATACCTGCCATATAACATGTTGGTGTGACGCCGCCATAATACCTGCCATATAACATGTTGGTGTGACGCCGCCATAATACCTGCCATATAACATGTTGGTGTGACGCCACCATAATACCTGCCATATAACATGTTGGTGTGACGCCACCATAATACCTGCCATATAACATGTTGGTGTGACGCCACCATAATACCTGCCATATAACATGTTGGTGTGACGCCACCATAACACCTGCCATATAACATGTTGGTGTGACGCCGCCATAATACCTGCCATATAACATGTTGGTGTGACGCCACCATAAGATCTGACCCACAACTGAGAAAGGTCTTGGATGTCTAAGTCGAACACATGTCTTAGTCTTAGCACATGTCTTATTCTTAACAAATGTCTTAGTCTTAACACATGTCTTAATCTTAGCACATATCTTACTCTTAGCACATGTCTTAATCTTAGCACATATCTTACTCTTAGCACATGTCTTAGTCTTAGCACATGTCTTAGTCTTAGCACATGTCTTAGTCTTAACATATATCTTAGTCTTAGCACATGTCTTAGTCTTAACACATATCTTAGTCTTATCACATGTCTTAGTCTTAACACGTGTCTTAGTCTTAGCACATATCTTAGTCTTATCACATGTCTTAGTCTTAACACGTGTCTTAGTCTTAACACGTGTCTTAGTCTTAACACATGTCTTAGTCTTAACACGTGTCTTAGTCTTAGCACATAATTATGTTAGTCTTATCACATGTCTTAGTCTTAACACGTGTCTTAGTCTTAGCACATATCTTAGTCTTATCACATGTCTTAGTCTTAACACGTGTCTTAGTCTTAGCATATATCTTAGTCTTATCACATGTCTTAGTCTTAGCACATGTCTTAGTCTTAGCACATATCTTAGTCTTATCACATGTCTTAGTCTTAACACGTGTCTTAGTCTTAGCATATATCTTAGTCTTATCACATGTCTTAGTCTTAACACGTGTCTTAGTCTTAGCACATAATCTTAGTCTTATCACATGTCTTAGTCTTAACACTGTCTTAGTCTTAGCACATATCTTAGTCTTATCACATGTCTTAGTCTTAACACGTGTCTTAGTCTTAGCATATATCTTAGTCTTATCACATGTCTTAGTCTTAACAGTGTCTTAGTCTTAGCATATATCTTAGTCTTAGCACATGTCTTAGTCTTAACACGTGTCTTAGTCTTAGCATACATCTTAGTCTTAGCACATGTCTTAGTCTTAGCACATGTCTTAGTTAATATACCTTTAATTAAGACGGGACTCTTTAAATCTTGGTCATCGTATATGATATTTCACATTTCGACATATTATGGCAGATTTCAGAATTGAACGTTTATTTGGGTTTTGTTACCGTACCTAAACATTTAATACTGTAGTTTAGTTTTGGTTTTAGTGTGTGTGCGTGCGTAGTTCAGAATTATGACAACTTTATATTATTTCCTTCGTGGCTACCAAGGCCAATTGTTTAACCCTCTCAGACATATGACGCGATTTTAAGCCTATTGGGGATACTTGAAAGCCTTTGTTACCATCAGGGGTATTTAGAAACCTTTAGTTTAGTTACTTCAACCTCTGCAGTTGTCTTTGAGTTAGCTGTGGGCAGAAAACTAATTTTGGAGAGGTAATTAAAAGAGTGAGAGAACTCTATTTCTTATTGCTAATCTGGCAACCTCTGCGTCATAAATGCGTGAAAGGGTTAAACACAGACTCGTCCGATCTCTGTATTGAGAAAGGATCTTTCTAAAGTTAGCTAGAGTGGTTCTACGTGGGCAGGTCTGGGGTGGCTCATTAACTGGCTGTAATAAAGTTAACAGGTAAATTGGTTGGGCGAGAGTGGGAGCGTTGGAGAGCTACCTTCAATGTGGACCCCATCACAAGGCCGGCACGGGGGGATATTGGATAGTGGGGAAAAGAAAGAGAGAGAGAGAGTGAGGGTGTTGTAAACGCCTTATGGTTCGTATCAAGGCATTGCTCTACATGAACAAGCATTGCCCTCAGTAAACACCTAGGTCGCCTGCCCCCAACCACCCGCACCTCAATCGAGTTGTCAACTTGTGGAATGGGCTTCCCCGAAACGTTATAGACTGCATCACCGTTGATTCATTTAAACTCCGCCTAGACAAATATCTCGCATCAAACCCGCGACTGACTGCGTTTGTAAATGAATAACTTTATTTTATCCCCCCCTCAGTTACTAACCCATCTGTCCCCTACTAACTTCCTAATCCTGCCACGGACATTAGTTCCAGGGCAGTAATTCCCTTTCCAATGTTCCCTTACCCACTCTAAACCACTGTTTGGACACTTGATCCTCAGTGTTTTGGAGGACAAGCAACCTAGAAGGGTCACTGGATCTGTTGTTGCTTGATTTCCTTTGTACTCCTTTGTACCTCGCCTTCTCCCACGGGTCATCATTCTGAGGCTGCTCAAATTGCTTTGACTGAACGAATATTTTACTGATCATTCAAGTGTTTTTGATAATTCAAATACTTTTGATTTTCAACGAATAGTTGAGAGTCTATGATTTTTATGTTTATTTATCCTATCTGACTCTTACTCCTAAGATCGTTGGTTCGATTCCCGGCCAGGGATAACAAATTTGTATGTATTCAAGTGTATTTATGAACTTCCAAAGAATAACCTGTATACATACTGTATATCCACAGTAAACTACGGTATAAAAAACCAACCTATCTTTCTATTATCTATCTACCAGTGATGGGCATCGCTAATAATTATCCAGTCTTGTAATCTCAATACTGCATCTCGTAACCGCTGCCCTCCGCATCTGCTCTTCCGTCAACTAATTAATTAATACAGTCCCGTTAAACGCTAAACGTAAACGGAATCCGGATTGGGATTTTTAATTAAAATAGTGCAAAAACGAGGGTAAATCATTTGATAGTGTATTAAATTTGTTTCTATGCTTCTTATTTATCACATGCTTAACCCTCACGGGTGTTATAGCCCATACTTCACCTCAAGTCAGACCTCACTCATTATATCCTAGTATTTTAACCTATTTTTTTATTTTTTGGACCGGGATAAATTAGTACAAATTGTATATACTAATTGCGAAAACAGTTCCGCTTTTCTAACCCGCTTAAATTCGCCGAATTTATCGCTTATATACAGTACATGCGCTTATGAAGATAGGACTTCCGTTTCAGCGGAATTAGTGGTTTACGGAAGTGATTACAGAAGTGCCCACCTCTGCTATCTACCTACCTTCCAAACCATTTGCCATTGACGAAGACTACTAACTTTGCCAACTGTAGTTACTGAGATTAAATACTTTTACTTCTTTGTTGTTGTTTCATTTAACCAGAACTTTTGCCCAACGTTATTTGTGTCCAAAATGATTCGTAACTATTACTGAAGGTTTTGGTGGTATGGGTAGGTGGGTCGGCACACATCAGTTTTGTTGACTATTGAATGCAACACTACTTCTATGGATTACACACACGTTGGAGATAATTACACGACTCTTCTCTCTTGTTAGAACATATGCCAAGTTATTTAAAGCTTCATGGTAATATTGTGGTGTTCTATTTACAGAGTGAAGAAGATGAAGAAGAGCCACATTACCGAAATGACCGAACAACATGAACAGAGTGAGTAAATAACTAAGTTGTTTATAATTTATTATATTGGTTATTCATCATGGTATTTATATATTACCTGTTATATTTGTTATTGTATTAACATATTACAGGTACCTCAATTCCTTGAATTAAGAATAATGAACGTTTTCATTTCTTACTCTTTTTCTGCATCATATTTTTTTGCCTTTGTTGTGAGAGCCACATTATTTAGTTTGTCTGATGTACGCAATATTAACTGATTTGTGATTTAAATTAATTGTTTAATATATGTAGATGTATTAGTCCCTTTGTACACCTGTAAAATAGACAACAACTACTGATGCACTTTTTATATGAATTACTTCAAAATTATACGTAGAAATTACATGATTTTGTATACTACAAGACGAGCTTTAGATACAGTATATGTTTATGCAGATTGATCAATGATTATATTTATCTATTTTCTTGAACTACTGTAATTACGTGACGGGATATGATACAATGATTATGTTTAGGCAACGGTTCGGAAGTATTTTTCAATGGTTCTGAAAATGAATTGAATTAGTCTTATGTAATATTAGTTGACTGAATTATAAAAACAAATTTACTATACAGCAAGCCAAACAAGAGTTGAATAAATAAATACGTTAATGGAAGAAAACGTTCCTGTGGACATCCGCCTTTGGTAGCAAAGAACGGTAAGACGGTAAGAACATTATGAACACAGCAGAAAACGGTGTATGTGTGTGTGAGAGAGAGAGAGAGAGAGAGAGAGAGAGAGAGAGAGAGAGAGAGAGAGAGAGAGGGTTGGGGAAGAAGGGGGATAATGAGTGTGAGAGAATGAGCGAGATAGAGAGAACTGAGACCACAAAACTGCAAACTAATATAAACTGACAGATAACAGAGGTGCAATGAGGCGATTCCTTCGTGTCCAACCCCTCAGGGATCAAGGTATCTGGCAATAGATTGATAGGTGATAGACAGGGTTATGAAATCTAGCCTATATTCCAAAACCAGGCACTTGCAGGACACACCCGTAATGGTCTCGTCAGTCGAAAATTACAGAACATATTATTCCAAAACTAATAAGTGTTAAGGGGAGATTTCCACTTGAGGGATTATTTTCTTTACTCCTTTCTCCCTCATGTTTAACTCCACTGCTATTGAGATTTTAAGACGTTCGCCCCATTAGTTTGGCGATTTTAAGAACTTTCGCCCCATTTCTGTCAATTTTTAGACATTTCGTACCATTTAGGCGTCGGTATTTTCCTGGCGAGCGATAGCGAGCCTGTAATGTAAGAGGAAACGGCCTTCGGCCGGGACATTTTTCTATCGAAAAATGTACAAATTTATCTTGAAGGGGTCAAGGGAGTGTAATTTTTAAGCTTGATGGAGGTTTAGGGTACAAACTAAATACCTCCCCTTAAGTCATATGCCGGCTACTTCTTTACCTGCAGCTCATAATTTAGACAGGGCAATGATCTATTTACGTATATTTAGAAAAGTTAACATGTGGGAGTGTAAAACAGCATAATGACCTGCCACTCAACACAGTTTTGACGAACTATTTTATAACGAGTGATTGTTAATTAGGTGTTTTATAACTCATATTATATATTATGTAAAATTAAAAATAAGCTTCCGTGCAATAGTTAGATAGTTATATTATATTTACACAATATAAAATATGTTGGTAACAATGCCTGTCATAGTTAATTAAGCACTATAATGAACTAGGATGATGAAGGAACTGAAGATAAAATTATGAACCACCTGATTATACGATGGCGAAGTCGGTTTATGTAAAGTTGAACGAGAGAGAGAGAGAGAGAGAGAGTATAAATGATGCGAGTTTTGTGTGTAGGAAACAAATTGGTGTAATTTGCATGTTGGCAGAAGTATACAAATGACATGCCCCTTCACACACACACACACACACACACACACACACACACACACACACACACACGCACACACACACACACACAGATATTCTTTACATGTCATTATATATAATGCAGCAAGCTCCAGTCCCAGACTGTCTGGAAAGTTTCTCTGATATGGCCTCATCTTTTTAAAGTTGCATTTCTGGGGACGGTAAAGTCAATATTATCACAACAACTAGTGTGTGTGTGTGTGTGTGTGTGTGTGTGTGTGTGTGTGTGCTTTTGGAAAAGTTGGCGGATAATTAATCAATTATAGATGAAACTGTCATAAGGTTCATTTTGGATTACCGGATATATATATATATATATATATATATATATTTATATTTTTATTTTTAAGGGTTATTCAATTGGTACGTTATACATAACCATTTTTGAATTTTTGGATTATTTGATAGCCATACGTTATGTAGCATAAATACAGTATATCTCTAATACATTATGTTCGGATTCTTGAGTTATTATTCGTTAATTTCTCCAATTGGCATGGAAATATTCAGTAATCGTGGATCAGGTCATCATGGTAAATCGACGATGAAAATCACTCGGAGAAAATTGGTAAAGATCTGAGTTTTAAAATGTCCTTCCATCTTTTATGAGGCAGTTTTTACCTCCACTGCCAAGGATATTTAGTGTGAGAGTGAGACCAGGCGAGAATGTTAGAGGCAGAGAGAGAGAGAGAGAGAGAGCCAGGAGAAAGGAGGAACATATTGTGCTCACTGATGGAGTGGTGGAAAGAAAACAAAAACTATGTTAAATATATAAGTTATATTATTTAAAAAGGAGAATATAGAATATATAAAGGAGATGGCGATGATGATAGTGAGAGTGAGTGATATGTGGCTGTTATATATTGTAAAACTAATAATTGATTGAGTTATTGTAGAGGTAGTGTAATAAATCACGTCAAAGTTATCATCAAAATTCACTGATTCATCACTGAAGTAATGTCTGCCAGATGTTAAATAAGGTGTATACTGAATACGTACACAGATAAGGTGTATACTGAATACGTACACAGATAAGGTGTATACTGAATACGTACACAGATAAGGTGTATACTGAATACGTACACAGAGATTTGAAATTCGTTCGCAATAACTAAATCCAGTATATTATTGTCAAAAACTAATGGTGCAAAGGGTGATGTAAAGAACATGTTTAACGTTCACACTCCACATCCTTAGATGTTGTTTGACGATTGTTGCCATACCACCGTCACTTTGTTGTATATGTTTGGGCATCCTCGTAGTATCCTGTTGGTTGATGAGTGTTTCTATACTACCGTCACATTGCTTGTATTTGCTCGGATATCCTCGTACTGCTTTAGGTGGGTTATAAGGATAGCTGGAACTCCTGTTTCACCACCTACCCTCCTTTGCTGATCTATTCCGTGCCTTACAAACACAGAGGGCAACTCCAGTTTTCCCTCCAAAACACCTTTTCTCCCAATCAATACACAATACTACAAACCCATTACATACTGCACTATCTTCTCAAAATTATATTTTTGCTCTCTATCACCCATTATTATTATTATTTTTATTTTTTATTTTTTTTTTTGGGGGGGGACACTTCTTGTTACAGGCAGTATTTCCTTTTGTCTCCTTCATGCACATAGGAGAACAAATAATATCAGAGCACTGTATTTAACACTTTAGTTCTGTGAACCGTGTAAATCACCTTGTCAAAACTCCTGCCGATGCATGTGTAGGCTACTTGATCCCCGGTGCTTTAACACCGTAATTCATATACTTCCCTTCCGTCACCTTGTGTTTCCCACGGTAATATATTCTGTCCCCAACCATTAAGGAATTATATTAATTTACTCACTATATTACCGTCTATATGGACTGAGAGAGAGAGAGAGAGAGAATAGATAGATGGATACATAAAAGTTATGTACTTCCCTTGCTTCACCTTTAGTTTATGACAGTAATATATTCAGCAAGAACTCGTTAACCGCTTCATTACCCCAATATTTTATATTATCTCGCTATATTACCACCTACACACGCATACACACACATTATTACAATCATGAAATAAATTAACTTCCTCTATTACCTTCAGAGAGAGAGAGAGAGAGAGAGAGAGAGAGAGAGAGAGAGAGAGAGAGAGAGAGAGAGAGAGAGAGAGAGAGAGAGAGAGAGAGAGAGAGAGAAAAGAGAGAGAAAGGAGGGGTGGAAGGTGGGAGTAGACACTCGACACTCAAACAACATTGTTGTCTTCACTTCCTTGGATAAATGTAAACACATTGTTTAAACCTTTCATGTTAATAACTTTGGACGTTTCCTTCTCCCTTTCCCTCTCTTATTATGTATTTATTATAGTATCAACAACTCCTCCAAGGCGACTCTGTTTACTATCGGTGATTTGACAATTCAACCAGTAGACCATATCAACCAATACAGCTCAACTACTTAACTCAACCAGTAAGCCATATCAACCAATAGACCATATTAACCAATACATCTCAACCACTTAACTTAACCAGTAAGCCATATCAACCAGTAGACCATATCAAACAGTAAAACCATATTAACCAGTACATCTCAACCACTTAACTCAACCAGTAGACCATATCAAACAGTAAGACCATATTAACCAGTACATCTCAACCACTTAGCTCAACCAGTAAGCCATATCAACCAGACCATATCAAACAGTAGACCATATTAACCAGTACATCTCAACCCCTTAACTCTACCAGTAAGCCATACCAACCAGTAGATCATTTCAAACAGTAAGACCATATTAACCAGTACATCTCAGCTACTAACAAATCAACCAGTAAACCATATCAACCAATACATCACAATCAGTATCAATTCAACCAGTAGATCATATAAACCAGTCGCTGAACTATTTATGTCGACTGTAAAACGCACTATAACCACTCCACCAGCGAGTTGCACAAGAAAGTAGGATTCCAACTGTTGATTGGGACTGTACAGTGACTGTTGACCTTTGAGCTGTGAAAGAGGTGATGTTGGTTGTCCTGTACTGGTTGTACTGTATAACAACAACAAGGACCCTCCGGAAAAATGGTCCAGGTTACCTACTGCTACTACAGGGAGAGAGAGAGAGAGAGAGAGATCTGAGTTTATTTACATTTCGAAAATATAAATTATTAGTACTATTAACAAAAATAAGAAATTTCACTGAGTTAAAGAATCACACTGGTGCAAGTATAGCATTTATTGAGACTTAATCAATCATAAAGTGTACCAACGTCTACCAGGGACCTCCGGAAAGGGTGCCTGAAGCTGCAACAGTACTGATTGTAAATTGGTGGACGATTCACTCCCTGAAGATGAAGGGGTTGAAGAAGGTATTGGGGCTCGATCCAAAACGAGGTGGTGCTGGTGAGACATACAATAGTACTATTTAGAAACGCAGCAGTGGCCTCACAGACTTACATATTATGTGAGGGCTTGTCTGGAGGCCGTACTTGTCTAGGATTTCGGTTAGGGTTCTACAAAGATAATTAAGCACAGATGTGGCTGCTTCTGAAGCTAATGTCTGTTCTCACTGCTGGGTTGTCATTAACAGTTGGTCAGAGATCCTGGGGAACACACTGAGGGTAAGAATGGAACCTTGTGTATGTGGTGAGGCCAGTGGTTGTCTTTATAACAAGCCTACAGGTGTGTACTGGGTCTCTGTGTTTATGGTCAAATTGGTTCCCATTGACTCAGATGTGCTGTAGTCCTTATTTTGTCTTATATATTCAGGAATATAGCATAAGAAAAATATACAGTTATATATGCAGATATTGTATAAGGCATAGCAGGGTATTCAAATCTTGGCACCCGGATTTCTCCCTCACAATTGCCTTTGATATTTTGCACAGGTTGCCAGAGAGAGAGAGAGAGGGAGCCAATGGTGTGTCCGGTTGTCCTCACAGTTTTTACAGCACTAACACAGCACAGAGGCCCACCCGGGACGATAGTAAAATGAAATAGAAAAGAAAATGCGTAAAGCTTTAGATTTGCTTTTTTGTTTTGTTTTTTGGGGGGAGGGGGTCCTGTCATAAAAGGTATTTTGCAGGTAATTTTTCTAATGGCTACTTTAGACATTGTATTAGAGGTATCCAGTGGTGCATTAATAGTGCGCTTGCCTTTCAACCAAGAAGACCTGGGTTTAATTCCAGGTCAGGACTAGACGGATGGACAAATCTTCTAACACACGATGCAGTAGGATAGGCTGGTCACCTTAATATAGAACAAACAGACGGTCATACCACAAGGGAGTCACAGCTGATGGCCAGTTAGTTGATGACAGCCACAGGTTAACATACGATAATAGAAACACACAATAACATTTATAGAGAGGTTGTAAGAGGGAGAGTTTGATTGATATCTTGATTACTGACCTGTGGCAATGAGGATGGTTAACAATTTTCATCTGTATTTATGATTGTCATATTTTCTTCTTTATTTATAGTTTAACTCATTCGCTGCAAAAGGACAAATCTACGGGAACTTGTAGTGGATAAATTATTGTTTTTAAGTGTATACATTATAGAATACAGTTTGAGCCATTGTGATGACCCCTATATGTCTGAGGAAACACAATATACTGAGTCAGAAATGTAATGTATTTTACCTCAATTCTGAGAGAGAGAGAGAGAGAGAGAATGCGTGTGTGCATGTGTGCGCGTGTGTGCGCGAAAGAGTGAGCTGGGAGGAAGGAAGCCAGGAATCATGACTTACGACCAAAAAGAAGGAAGTGCAGTTGGTTTACAAGCTGTACGAGAATGATGTGGGGCGACGGGAAGCAGGACAAAAATAATAAGATAAAAAGGAGGATATAATATTGAGAGATGGGAGAGGAGAAGGAACATACAACAGAAATGTGGAGGAGGCGGGGAGGGTTAAAGGGGAGATAGAAAGTATAGACAGATTAATAATGATTGAAGTAGGATAAAGGCCAAACACACTTATGACAGAAAAGGTAATATTGTTGTGAAACCAATGATTGATAGAGGAAGAAATATTAGGAAGTAAAGTTAAACAGAAGACATAACGATAACAAAGGACGGAAGACCAAGGACTGAGGGCAATAATGGACTAACCTGGACTATGGACGGGTTCCTTGGACTACAATCGTGACCAAACCCCTCGGGGATCAAACCATCTGACAATAGATAGATAGATAGATAGATAGGACGTATATATCTTGCAGCTTACTATATAGTTTGCTAGCTAATACTATAAATCAGAGGCATATAATTATTAAGTTAATATTGCAACACTCGTGTAACGTACAATCTTTTATTATTCCCAGCAACAAAAGGTCATTTCATAAGACCAGTATACTGACTTTGCCATCGAGAACGGATAGCCTCTGTTAATTGTATTGGTCATTGGACAAATTCATACCAATCAGATGGAGTGTTGCCCCCAAATTGGTATGGTTAAATTTAGGAAGTATCACTCAACAGCTTTTGTGGTCAATTTTCGATTAATTAAAGACACCCTGTGTATATATATATATATATATATAAAATTTATATATATATATATATCAGTTTATCTTTCGTCTCTCTCTTTCTCCCCCGCTCCCCCATCCTCCTTTTATTCCCCCCTCTCTGTGAAGCTAAAAATGCGTAGAGAAAAATATCCTGACATTTGAAGACAGAGAGAGAGAGAGATAGAGTGAGTGAGTGTGTGTGTGGGAGGGGGGGGGGGGGGGGGAGATTGCTTGGTAATCTGGTTGGTTTAAGTCGTTCTGCTTGTTGCCGTTGTAACCTGTTTCCGTATTATACATGACCCATATTTCTTTCATGTCCAGCCCTCAATATAAACCACGAAGAAAATAGGCCACCATCTCTGGATATCATTATGTTTGTGTGTATATACATGCGTTGATGTGGCTGGAAAGACTGGGCCAAATTATTCTAAACGACACAACCATTAAATATGGAATGAACCTAATGAGGCGAGAAAGAAGACGTGAAAAAATTTCTGAGCTTGACGATAATCTAATTAGGATTTCGAGAGTTTTTGGGAAGAATGTGGCCTGAAATTAAATGTCAGACTGTTTGAGTTCCATCCTACCTTGGTTAATAATGTCTTGACAGACTATTACAATGCCTTTTAATCCTGTGACGTATCTGGCCAAGGTGTCGGTTCCATACTATGGATAATTTTGTTATCACGATTAGAATGACTATCAGTAAAAAGACTGACCGTACTAATAATAAGGGAAGAGGAAGCAATTGACTTTGTTATGCCGCGGCGCTAATCTGTTTATGTGTTGGCATGTTCACTAGTATAGTAAACATTGGTGATTGTATTATATGGAATAACTTTGCCAGGTTTGAACCCATCTTCTAGAATGACCTTGGCAATTGATTTTGTATCTTCCGTAAACCTTTATGAAATACATAAATAACCGCCCCCCCCCCCCCCTCTCTCTCTCTCTCTCTCTCTCTCCCGAATGTGAAGTGTCCCTCATATGATTGTAATATATTTGTCGTACTATTATTGCATAATAATTTATGTAGTTCGAAATATTAGTCACATCATGTATG
This sequence comes from Paralithodes platypus, assembly GCA_032716605.1. Taxonomy (NCBI): domain Eukaryota; kingdom Metazoa; phylum Arthropoda; class Malacostraca; order Decapoda; family Lithodidae; genus Paralithodes; species Paralithodes platypus. Next base: position 6,151,257 of record CM064487.1, read on the forward strand.
TAATAATTGTATTCAGCTAACTATGATCTCAATAACCATTGATGTAAGAAAACATGAATGGTCTCCTCATATGATTGCACTAGTTTTGTAGTGCTATTATTTACCTGTCTATTAATAATTCAGTCACATTTTTTTTTTTTTTTTCATGAGCACATATTTACAGCACATGTGGCAATCAAATGAGGAAACTATAATAACACCAGATGACGATACTGTTGTTACAGTAGAATAATGGCTCTTTGAGCAGTATGTATTGCCTTACCAGTGGTTGTCCCCTTATTATTATTATTTTATTATTATTATTGAAATACCACAGGAACGAAAATTCCTGGGAGCGAAACTTCCACCCCAACGAGATCCCTCTCTTTCTACCACCTCCCTCCACATGTTACACGTCTCGTTAATAACAGTCTTCTAATATACAAATCACATTTCCTTACCCCCTGACATTCTTGAAATACCCACTAAGTATATTCAATTAGATACCAACCATGCAGACTATAATACGTTCGTTGTGTATAGGTACGAGGCGATCACAAGACACCTTAGCTCCCAGTGCACAACGAACCGGATCATGATTATGTCCGCCTGTATTAAATTATGTATTATGTTGATTTATACCATTGCCTATTTTTGTAATAATTGTATTCAGCTAACTATGATCTCAATAACCATTGATGTAATGAAAATATGAATAGTCTCCTCATACGATTGCACTAGTTCTGTAGTGCTATTATTTACAACCTGTCAATTAATAATTCAGTCACTACAAGCTTGCTTGCTTTTTTTTTCTTTTTTTTTTTAATGAGATACCGGTACGTACTGTATATACAGACCATGTGACAATTAAATGAGGACACTATAATAACACATCTGAATAATGCCAACCTGACTTATAAACACAAATATGAATGTAACCAGACGACGATGCTGTTGTTTCAGTGGAATAATGGCTCTTTGAGCAGTATGTATCGCCTTACTAGTGGTTGTCCCCTCACAGGATGGAGGGCGCTGCTCAATAAACTCGCCCCTCGGGGCAAAATCAAAATCAAATCTCTCTCTCTCTCTCCCTCCTAACAAAAACTTATCTTACCATACCGTAATTTATCCTCTCCTCTCCTATTCCTAACAATCCCTACTTCGTTGTAATGCTCACTAATCTGGTTATTTTCTCTACTTCTCGTTTGATATACGTTATCTTTCTGTCATTCTTCCACGTCTCCATATTCCATGACTACTACTACCGGTGTCCCTTACATGTATAGTTTACACTTATGTTCGCTTGGCACGTGAACCAACCTAACATTAGTTTTAATTTATTACCAACCTTACCTATCGTAGTCTACATTAGCCTAACATAAATACACCTATCAGTAACCTAACCTTGTCTATAGTTTATCTTTTAACCACCATATTATTTGTGTCATGTTAGTTTTAGGCTGGGTTGATGTACACGAATTAATATTTCTATTCAACGATGCAGTAGAAACCATCTCAACTAATTGATTCTCACACGTCCTACATATTCTGAACAAAATCATCTGATATAAAACATTGAATAAAAAATATATTATCAACCTTAAATGTTGTTAAAATAGTTGTAGATCGAAAATGACCAGATAATATGCGTGTATTAACTGAGCAAAGTGAAACAACTTTATGATCAGGGAGGGATTACCACAGAGATAAAGATGTGATATTAACTCAGCTGAAATTATCTCATACTTAAAGGAATGAAAAGGGTGTTCTTCCATAAAATATATAAAAAGCCTTACTTTCGTATAATCACGTTTCCTAAAGAACATAAATTCCAAACACAAATGTCACCCTGTAGCATTATACTTAAGCCTTTTGTCGACAAGTGTTCATTATCATAAGATAATATAATATGTCGTATAAATAAAGTTGTCAATACATGTACGTTTTTTTGACAAATCCATTTGCCTCAGAGCGTGGTACTGAGGCAAAGGGTGGGGGGGGGGGGGGGTTGCAAACTATGCTACAGGGTAAAGTGAAAGAGGGAAGAAGGTTGTACTAAACATCATAGTTGTTGTCTGGGGTAGAACAACAGGGGAGGTATTCATTGATTGCCATGCTTGTGTCATTATTATTAGGGTGTATAATTAAGGGCTAGTAAACCTATTTACGTGCAGGTGATAAACCGTGTTATATGAAGTATTATCATGTATTGATGTAATAGATATAATGTCTAAGTACTAGAATCAGGTGTATTGGACCTAAGATGTAGAGGGTATACTTGTATATTTACCCTACTGTAGTTTAAATTAATACAAATAATGAAAATATAACTGGGGGACTAATAGAAAATAGGCACGGTGTTCAACATATTGTATAAGAGAGAGAGAGAGAGAGAGCTGAAGCTGATGTACTGCAAATCTACGAAGCGATCTCCACCCTTTTTCCACACACAAGTGACAACACACAGTCCACTCACTCCTCTCCACAAACAACAAACACAATATTTAGTCATATATTGACAACTAACATCGCATTTCCTTTGCATTGTATCTTTAATAAACCTGTAATTAATAAACCTGTAATTTTAAAGAATACCGGTGTGCAATGATAAGGTTAGTTAGTGATAGGCTAAATAGTGGTCTTATTACATATAGCCTACAGTATATAACGAACATTAATGTATCTTAACATGTCTCTGTTGAACGAAATAAGTCCATATACATTAGTTGATCACAAAGTTAAATTCTATCACGTTTTCTTTCTAAAAATGAACGTCTGGTATCATAGCCTCTGTTCGAAAGGATATAGTCCAAACCTCAAATAGTTATTCTTTTTCAACATGTCTCATATTAATCATACACTCGGTCGTGTATGTTTCATCGCAACTATAGATTTAGTAGTCTATTTTTGGGATTTTATATCATTGCTAAGTTGCTAAAATCAAGTCAAAATCTTAATTAGGGTACCGAGTGTGTGAAGCCTGCATCATATGACGTCATGGTAAACAATGCTTGGGACGCCACCTGTAAGATCCGGGTCAAATAAAACTGCTGTGATTTACTTTCGACACTGAAAGTCTATATACCGACATCAAATACCTTTAAAATTCATCATCTATAAATATGTGGACAATGGCAAGTGTACAACATACATAACATAAAAAATGGGAGAGTGAAGTTCTCTATTACGTGAATGGTATTTATGTTCTGGCTATACGTTTACTTCGGTACCGAGTGATCAGCCTTCTTTAATTATCTACGGTAAAATTGAACAATAGGCCTATTAACTATTCTTACTGTTGATTTATCCAATGCGGAATGATTAGTGGTTATGTACATTATAATACAATCGATCCCGGACGTTATATAAAACAGAAAGAGAGTGTTGAAGTGAAGCGGATTAGCCTACTGTTTACAAGTGGGACGGGCTAAACCACAACTGAACTCCCCAGTGCATCCATACCTTACTGTATAAATCGCCAATATACCTTCATAAACGGCTCTACTCAGATCAATTCCACGGAGTTTAATGTCCCTCATAGGAGTATAACTAAATAAGTTGGTCACTAATTATTTTGCAATATTTGAAAACAAATAGGCCTAGGGGGCTTATGGATTTTATATGCGCTAAACATAGGCTAATATGAAAATGTTTTTTAAGCCTCGGCAAAACCTAATAAAAATATATGGTACTAAAATGGAATTTTGTCGTAACATGGTTCTCAATACCTTCCTAGGCTATAGACGGCACCGATTCGTACACACGCCATTTTGACCTGTCTCCCGAGGTCTGTCCACCAGCTTTTTAGTCAACACTAACTCCACCTGCCCATAGGTTAGGTTAGGTTAGGTTAGGTTAGGTTGTGCATCCGCTTGATCAGGAATTCGCTCGAAGTGCCTCATTCGTATTTACAGATGCGGTCGAATACCGGTAGGCTACTAAATGGGCGCCGGCTCATTGTTGTATCCCACGTAGGCTTACTATGTAGCCTACTCCGGACACATTGTAGGCGTTAGGTGTGGATTAGGCTTGTATCCAATGTACTAGGTCTATGTTACTGGATATTTATGATTTAAATAAGTGCTACGTTTTCGATAAATCTGGTTATATGGCTTTGCAATTAGGGAAATCATGAGCCGATTTCCGACATTTAGTTAGTCTTTTTCGATTCTCAAAATACGATCCAAGTTTTGCCAAAAATTGGCTCGGGTTTTCCAAAATTATGCTTTTTTGGGTTTGCAATTTAGGGAAACATGAGCCAAAATTCTAAATTAGGTTACTGTAATTGGTTTAGGCCTACTCTTAAAACTCGCAAAATCCGAGCCAATTTTTGCCAAAGCTTGGCTAGGGTTTTCCAAAATTCGGGTTTTATGGCTTTGCAATTTCGGGAAACCTGAGCCAAATTTCTAAATGAAGTTACTGTAATTTTGTTGTCTACAAACTCTCAAAATCCGAGCCAGCTTTGGCCAAAACTTGGCTCGGGTTTTCGAAATATTGGGTTTTAGGCCTTTGAAATACCTTAAAACCCGAGCCAAGTTTTGCTAAAATACGTTTTAATCACCGTTTTACGCATTTAACCCCTCATTTTCCCTGTACTTCATAGCCCTCCCCACTATCGGGCGGCGTGTCTTAAGATCGTTGTATAATGGGGAAAACGGTTTCACCGAGGGTTGTAATTATTTCCAAACACTATATATTGATGAAAACTAACAGGGAAAAATAAAAAAATCCATGGGAAAATTGGTGACCATCTTATTTAGTTTTTCCCTAGTAGGTTTACAATGGTACATATGGCTATGGTGATTTTATGAGCAAATGTATTACATTCGTGAGTAAGGAACATTTGTATGTGGTACTTTTGCATACTGTACGTAAGTGACATTTAAGAACTGGATGAACGACAAACTAACTGATTTTTTACTCTTAACTATTATTGTCAATCTGGCCCGAATATTTACATAGCCTATTTATAATTACAAAGAAGATAAAATACTGCGATTGTGCAGGATTGTGGACAGTGCGCGGTGATTGGTGGATTCCGTGGTGGTGGTGAAGTCATGAGGCAACTTGCGTGGTGAGTGGATGATGATAATATGTTACTGTTTTTGTTGATGCCTGTTTATATTTGTCATGAAAGAAGGTAAATTTAGATAAACTTTAATAGGGTGATACATATTTGTGACATATTAAAGTAGATCGAACATAGATAGCTCAACTATAAATGGTATTTTTCACGTAAGGCTTGCAACTACTGCATTGTAGGCTACCGGTCCTGTAAGCATATTCAAAGGAGTACGGTACAAGAGGATTACCATTCTTCCAAAACTTCAACACATATGTTTACATTTATTTAACGCTGTTCTAGCCTTGTATATATACCTACAGGGATTATAAAACAATACCAAATACTGTATATACAATAGCCTAATTGTTTACTGTAACTAAATACGCAATTATGTAGAACAATAATTTGAGCTTCAAAAAACCCTAAATCTCTCTCTCTCATCTCTGAAATTAGGTCGCCATTATCAGAACATGGTCATTGGGGAGCTGTGGTGGTCGAGTGGTGAGCATGCTCACTTGTGAATCTGCAAGACCCGGGATCGAATCCCTGCCCCGGCGGACATTTAGTGGGTGTGGTAGTACGTCCTAGCATGTTTCACATGCTCGCACCCAGTCAGGGAACATCCTGACGACGTATACAGACTAAACACACATAACAAAGCCACTCCAACAGCTTCCTCTCTCTCCAACACCCCTTCTCCCCTCTCTACACGCTTCAGAAAAATAGGAAAAGTAGAATGTAAATAAGAGGTGCCGTTGCAAAGGCTTATCCCTCAATACTTCATCTGATCTGTATATGTATTATGTTTTATATATGTTTTATCATGCAGATGCTCATATGACTTTTGTTTTTGATGTACAGTACGGTACTTATAACACCAGCGATGCTCATATGATTATCGCCATACATTTACACACTATCCCACACTAATGTTCTTTACTTTAATTGATGTACCGGTGCATTTGCATATGTTTATATAGATAGAGAATATCAATGAGTAAATTTTTGCTAGTGTGTGTGCGTGTGCATATTGGAAAGCGGGTAGGCCTATAATTAGATTGAGGAAGAGGACAGTACCGGTAGTCAATCATTCTAACCCTTGGTCATCCCCACCACTTGCCAAACGTATATAAAGGCAAGATATATTCAGGAAAAGGTTAAGTTTATGTAGGTTGGGATTGGTTATCTACTTATCTTCCCGCTATCGGTACATTTGTTTATGTTAGGTTAAGTACTTAAGTTTATGTTGGTTATGATTGGTTATCTTCCCGCTACCGGTACCGTACATTAGTTTATGTTAGGTTACGTTTATGTTGGTTATGATTGGTTATCTTCCTGCTACCGGTACATTAGTTTATGTTAGGTTACGTTTATGTTGGTTATGATTGGTTATCTTCCCGCTACCGGTACATTAGTTTATGTTAGGTTACATTTATGTTGGTTATGATTGGTTATCTTCCTGCTACCGGTACGTTAGTTTATGTTAGGTGACGTTGATGTTGGTTATCTTCCTGCTACCGGTACATTAGTTTATGTTAGGTTACGTTTATGTTGGTTATGATTGGTTATCTTCCCGCTACCGGTACATTAGTTTATGTTAGGTTACGTTTATGTTGGTTATGATTGGTTATCTTCCCGCTACCGGTACATTTGTTTAGGTTAGGTTACGTTTATGTTGGTTATGATTGGTTATCTTCCCGCCACCGGTACATTTGTTTAGGTTAGGTCAAGTTAGCTAAGTTAAGGCCATTATATGGTGCTGGAATTAAGTTATTGGTAGCAGTTTAGACAAGGTTATGGTAGGAAAAACTAGACTAGGCTAACTTGACTGTATCCTATGTTCCCAATATCCCCAACTCGGTGTGATACAGAGATTCGCCACCTGGATGCAAATCGGAATAACCCGAATCAATTAATCGGTAATATGGTATAATTATTTTGATTGCACGTCCATTAAAAGTGTCGATTTTAACAGAGCGATAATAATATTGCCGTGTTATCACCGCTGGCACCGAACATCCAATTTACCATCATTGTTGAGTTATATGACTGTATGGTTTACAATCAGAACAGATGGATGTTGATGAGATATCTGTATTGGCCAGGGGTATAGAGGTCTGGGAGGGGTTACCGTGTGTCACCATATTACATTGTTTAGTGCTTAGTGTACAAAAGTGTGACATGGAGTTAAAAATATATACAGGTATTTACTAAAATAATTGAATTTGTTTAGATATTACAAAACCAAAAATCATATATTCATAACCGTATTATATTACTTCCATCATTATGTCTTTACTTACAACTATCATCACCAGTATCCTACAACCACAACTGTTACCACAATACTACAACCACCTACTACTATAACCACCACCACCACCACCAGTACCGTACCACAACTGAAAACATTACCACTATGAACCCCATTCCCCAGTCGACCACCAGCATAATTATTAGTACTACCACCATCGCTACCGTTATGGTACCTCCACTAGAAGTACCACTATTCCTACTCACTCATAGACCCCTACCACCTCAACTACCACTATCAAAAGTACAATACCACAACTACCACCAACACCAAGTATTTAACCACTACTATCCCAACACCATCACAGACCACTACCACCAATACAACTACCACTATCAAAACTACCACCACGAGAACTACAAAACCACTGCTACCACCACCACCAAGTCTTAAACAACCACTACCCAACACCACCATAGACCACATCCACCACCACCACACCTCTCATAACCACCATCTACCTACTATAACCACCACCAACACCACTAGAACTACCATCACCACACCTACTATAACCACCACCACACCTACTATAACCACCACCACCACACCTACTATAACCACCATCACCACCACCACCACCACACCTACTATAACCACCACCACCACCACCACCACACCTACTAACAGTACCCAACCACCACCACCACCACACCTACTAACAGTACCCAACCACCACCACCACACCTACCACCACCACACCTACTATAACCACCATCACCACCACCACCACACCTACTATAACCACCACCACCACCACACCTACTATAACCACCACCACCACAACCACCACCACCACACCTACTAACAGTACCCAACCACCACCACCACACCTACTAACAGTACCCAACCACCACCACCACACCTACTATAACCACCACCACCATCTCCCTTCACTGCTAACACGACCAGAACCGGAAATTCATATACCTTACCTTCCTCCCTCCTATCTTACCTCTTCCTTCCTTTGTTATTATACCCTGCATCTCTCTCTCTCTCTCTCTCTCTCTCTCTCTCTCTCTCTCTCTCTCTCTCTCTCTCTCTCTCTCTCTCTCTCTCTCTCTCTCTCTCTCTCTCTCGAAATATGTACCGGTAATTATCGTTTGATTTTATTCGAATTTCAAGAAATCCATTCTCAATGAGGGATGAGGTTTGTTGCTTTCTTCTATTACACTTAATGAATGTTGGTTGGATGAACTTTCCTTCACAGCATATCAAGTAGGCTATTAGAGAGAGGGTGAGAGTGAGTGTGTGTGTGGGTGGGGGGGGGGGGGGAGGGGGAGTGAAAGTGTGTATGTGTTGGGGGGTACTAATTGGGTGTGTTTGTGTGTGTGTGTGTGTGTGTGTGTGTGTGTGTGCAGAAACGATAAGTGCAACCTATCGCTTTTATTAATCCATACTTCCACCAATAAAACCTGAGCTCCAATAATTTAATGAAAGATAGACATGCACATAGTCTAATAGACTATATACATTAGGGTGGCTATTATTGCTAAACATTTCCCAAGCTGACATCATAACAACCTTAAACGCAACTAATTTATTTATCAATAGAAGTACCGGTATTCCCAGTCCTTTAATTTGACATGAATATTCTAGATATTGTGTGATAAACTGATAAGATACATTGGGGTGATTTAATCACAAAGGGGGAATGAAATATTTAAAAAAAGTTGATTGACGGCGAAAGAGCTCTAGGATAAATAGATGTGTATTGTATGGTAATCAATGTAGCCGTATTATGTTATTGAACCATTATTAGTCATGTGTCTAGTTGTATATGTTCCTTTTGTTAGAATATAATGCAGTAGGCTATAATATGGTCAGGCTATTATATAGTACGGTACGGTACCATAGGCTGCACATTATATATTTGGTTTGGGTATATAATTGCCATACTCATGGACGTGAGTGCAAAAATACACACACACACACACACACACACACACACACACACACATTTCTGTGATTCTATTTCTGAGAGCAAAGTAGTATACTTTTGTCCTGATAACATTTATATTATTGCATTGTATTGTACAGGTTATTACCTTTTGATTCATTATATTATCATTCGTAAACTGAGAGATATCGTCTAATATACCGTAATGTATAGTACACGAGGTTTAGACAGTACGGTAGCCATTTTGATAGAATAACTAGAGCTCCAAATTAATTCCCTGTTTAGTATACAGATTTGGGGTAAATGTTATTCATGAGAAGGCCAGCTCGGGCAAACATTGAATACATTATAATACATTGGAAGACTTCCTACTTGGTGACTGTTCGTAATTGAATAGCAGTTGCCAAGCTATATTGTAATTTAATACAATGGTTTATAGTCGAACTATGTACGTACACTATAATGAACACTTGAACTGTGGCGCAACTTATTATTTTATTGTATTTTTATTTTTTTGGGTAACAATGAACGATTGTATTCAGTTGCGGAAGAACGTCTATCTGGAGTCAAATGGGTCAAAGATGTAAATGGACTCTCACTCATCCCAGTTTCTTCCGAAGCTGAATATAATTGTTTAATACCGGTACCGTAGTCTATACGTTTTTAGATCATAAATGCAATTCTCTGTTCATCATAACTTAAATTGCTACGTCCCTATGTTGATGTTTGAACTGTGGCAAGAGGTAAACAGTGAAGTACAGTTCATGACCATTATATACTCATTAATAAAAAAACGTTGTTTATAAGTAAGGCTTGGGACGGTATTTTCTTCGGTCTTATGGCAACACATTTGTTGCAAAAGGAGGACACATTTTTGCTTTCCAATAATGAGTTGTAAATTCATTATTGTATCTCATCCAGTAGGAACTTTAAAGACAATCAAAATATCAATGATTGTTGGTACCGGTATATTAAGATACCATAATTCTGATTATATTCTATCTATCTATCTATCTATCTATAAGATTTTATAATATTAACGTATTATATTATAATATGCTTGATAAATTGTGCATACAAGCCTTCTAACCTGATAAACATTTACAAAAGAAACCAAGCGGGTGCCATCCTATTGATCCTCTTGGTCACTCGGGAATTTGAGTCGAGATATTTTTTCCGGGCGACCTTTGACAGTTTGGACTGAATGATAGTCTACAACATCGTTTTGCAGATTGTTCCACAATTTAACCACTGTTGGAAAAAAAAATCGCTATCATGTGAGTGAAAGACTTTTCCAATTGTTATATTTCCGGTATCTACATATTCAAGTCCTTTGTTAAATTTTAACACATACATTTGTGTTAATTTTCTCTTGATTCACGCTACCCTCAACTGATTTTATTCGGAATAGTGAAGACCACTCCTGGTTAGCTTATCTATTGATAGGGTCATTATTGTTACCATTTGTCTGATGAGATTCCCGTCTTAAAGCAAATAATACCATCTGTCGGTTGCAGCAGTGCCGTACCTTACCGTACCGGTATAGTAACAAAAAGGTGAAGTCTCCATTTCCCTAAACTTGTCTGGAAATCATCGACAGTGAAGTTAGTGTTAAGAAGATTTGCAAGTTGCATGACGTTGAGTTTATGCAAATGTGAGAGAAAGAGATAGAGCAGGCGGGGGGGGGGGGGGGGGATAGAGAGAACGTTTGAAATAAAATGTACAAGATGTTTGACTTATAGTGGCCTGACTTGAATTGTTTGTGTTATTTTATATGTTTGACAGTACATAATTACTATACCGGTACCGTACGTACAATCAAAAGATAAGGCAACAATAAATAACATAAGAACATAAGAAAATGGGAGTCTGCAGAAAGCCCCCTGTCACACCTAACCCTAATTACAAGGCCTAATTATAGACCCAACTCACTAATACCTTGAGGACTGACCTCACCAAGACGGTCATAGATTAACACAAGATCTGCAGAGCGCCTATTGGCCCACACCCGGCAGATCCCCCCAAATGTGTTCCAGAATGCTCGGTCTTTGAAAGTTAAGTTATTCTGTCTAAAGCGGAGGTGCTGAGTGAAATTTTGATGATTTAATTCAATATCATAGACGAATATGTGTAGAACGAGAACCTGGAAGTGGATGTGTCTGGGTTAAGAGCATAGTGTCAATACTATTCTGGTGTTCAGTTGAAGAATTATATTGTGCTGTACCGTAGTTATTAGTGTACCGGTAAGTGTATAATTATGTGGTAGTAACTATTGTTGTTGGTGTTGTGAGTTACGGTGATGGTGGTAATAATTGTAGTTATGGTAGCTGTGGTGGTGGTCGTTATATATTAATTGTTACAGTAGTGTGGTACTGATCTGGGAGTGTTAGTTAGTTGTGATGATGGTACCGGTAGTGGTAGGTGGTAATTTGATGAGTTGTTGTTGTGTTGTTGGTAATTTTGATGAGTTAATACAGTTTATGATTATTTTTGAGAACTAGAACCGGGAAGTGGAGGTGTCTGATGTAAGATCATTATATATATACGGCATTGATTGCTAACATGTGTAGTTAGGCTACTCATAACAATATGTAGACCTATTATCTTAAAAGTATGTAATGATATACATTGGTTAATCTGAAATGTATTATTCAATTAATGAAATCTCAATAGGCCTATGACTTTTAATTAATAGTTTCATATTAATTGCATATTTAGTATATACAGCCATAATTGCATAGAGACACACATAGTTACTGTGCTAAGGTAGTTAATCAAATTCTTTATCAAAGCCAGTCAGCTGGAGTCACTCATGTAGTATGGTAATTTAGACAGTACATTAACATACATTATTTACATTTTCCTTGGTATTCTAACACAGTAATATAATCTTGTACACTGAATAATAACTGTGAAACTGAGGAAGGAAGGAATATATTTTGTTCCGGTCTCGTAAACCTAGTTGTTATTCTGTGTGTGTGTGTGTGTGTGTGTGTGTGTGTGTGTGTGTGTGTGTGTGTGTGTTACTCAGTTACTTGTTCGTCAAGGGGAATCCACGCAATGCGAGCTAAGCTCATTATTATCGCGCCTCCTTAACTGGGAATGTATTGCGTGAAATGCATGTTAAGTGTTTTATGTACTGTTGGAATGGCTGTGGATGTGTGTGTAGTCTGTATTTAGCCAATTGGCGACATCGGAAACGAAGGCTTAGGGTGGATCTGTATGGTACCATTCTCACTATAGACGGTACCGTCTCGCCCGAAGGCTTAGGTAGCCATCAGCTTAGGTGAACCATATGATACCCATCTCGCCTTGTACCATTTTTGCCAACCCCAGATTGGACGTCACAACGTCGTCCACTTATTCCAGGTACCTATTTACAGCTAGGTGAACTGAGGCTAACACATGAAAGGAGACAAGCCCAATTTGTCTCCGCCCGGCCGGGGATTGAACCCCCGACCCCTCGTGTGTGAGACGAGAGCTCTACCTACTAGGCTACGGGCGTGTGTGTGTGTGTGTGTGTGTGTGTGTGTGTGTGTCAGGGAGAGAGAGAGAGAGAGAGAGATGTAAAAGTGTTTAGTACCGGTATGATAAAGAGCTCTACATAAACGCTGTATAACTAATGGGAGTAGGAAGGAAGGCATCGGTTTTTCTGGCCTATAATCCCAGTGTTGTGTGTATATGTATGTGTGAGTTTTGTGTGTAGTGTAGTGTGAGAGAGAGAGAGGGGGGGGGGGTCCTAAATGTAATTGTGGGAAGATTGGTATAGTGTGGAGTTTTGTGTGTGTGTAATGTATTTATACCTGTTTTTTTGTTTGTGTGTTTGCAATATATCTAAAAAGAGTGAATACCGGTACCTGTTGATGAAACTCTGTTAGTACCTTCAATTGGTAACAACATACGGTACGGTACTGTACATAACATACCATTAACTTAAATATTGATAACACCCCCCTCCCCCGTTACAAACACCTACTCATCTTATCACAGGAAGATTAATTATTGTCCTCGGACTAAACACAATACACATTATTATCATTGTAAGTGTTTTCTGAGCGCAAGAGTGAGGTACGAGGGGAGTGAAGAACAACACAGAGGTGTATTGTTCAGTAAGATATAACTAAATAATGTCAGGGATGAAATGTTAAATTTGTTTACTTCTGTTCCGGTTCATGGAATGTAACGGGACACTCTTCGGTCGTCTGGTTGGAGGTGAGACTCTGATAAGAATCTCGTGAAAAGTCCTACATTAGGTTGCTTGGAAATTAAACCTTGCCATGCAACCCTGGGAAATATCCCTCGCGTAGAATCTCGGAAGAAAAAATGAAACATCGCCTGGTTCTGGAAAAAATACCCTTCATAGCCCGGGAATCCGGGATTTTTATATTTTTTTTTCTCGCTTATGGCTTCCCAGCCGGAAATACTGAATATATTCTACTTCCACTTCTTTAATACCGGGAAACAGATTACACCGAAAGCAGGGAGACGGGATCTAGATATGTGTATTAAGTAATATAATTTTAAAGTGTTTATTTTATGCACGTGTTTCTTGTATTTACGCAGTGTATTTATATGACGCAATATCCGGAAGTTACTTTTGAGACCCTCCTGCTTGTGAGAAAAATGTTCATGTAGAGAAATGGATGTAAGAAGGGGGAGTGTCGTTTTTGATGGGGGATCGAAAGTTTTGAGGGCTGATTGGCTGGGGGGGGGGGGGGGGGTTACAGGTTCTAAGTTAGTCGGGTGATTAGGTGGGAGGGCCAGGTTCCGAACGTTAGGGGGCTGATTGGCTGGGGGAGAGGGGACAACTGGACTACTTGGGAGACCATGCCTATGTGTAAAATGTGATGATCTTGCCGGGCCCAAATAAAAATCACATTTTCTTTCCTCTTACAATATTCCTGTAACAGCTCCACACCCATGGTCACAGTTTGGTTGGTCTTATATCTGTCTTCTAGGGACCGGGTAGTCAATAACATGTACCGGTATAACATATGAGTGACTAACTGACTGACTGACTATTTAACCGACTGAATAACTGATTATTTAACTGACTGGCTGACTGACTAATTGACTGACTGACTGTTTGGTTGGCTGACTGACTGACTGACTGAGTCACTGACTGACGTATTGACTGACTGATTGACTGACTATAAGTGCACTTAACCCTAGTCACTTGTCAGTCAGTGTTGTCTGCTCACTCAACTTGTGCCTCACCTGATAACATTACTAATTAATTGATAAGGTCAGTTGAAGTTACATTGGCCAGGTTGGTACGGTATGGTTATTATCATAATGTAAATGAAGCAGTTGGGAATACTGACAGTTGGTTAACACACACATACACACACTTCCGTCTGTGCGGCATTGACTACATCATTATTTAGCCTAGGCTACTTAAAGAGTTGATTACGAAGTGTAAATATTTTTCAAATGTATTTTATTTTATTCTTATATGTTCTTTGAAAAGTATTATCATATCTTCATAAAATCAATCGCCATGTTATATTTGCAGAAAATAATCTTAATAATCATATATTTCTATATTTCTATATATTCATAATATTATTTGTCACCCTGTGCCGTACAGAATGAAAAATATTCTGAGTTTTACATGTAATCCTATTTGGCCGTCAGGACAAATGAAGCTGGATAGCATTATAATTGATTTTTGTAATATCTTTTGTTTAGCCTATATATTTATATTTTGTTTACATTTCTATTTTACTAATCATGTGAGGGCAGAGATACACGAACAAGTTTTCTATTTTACTAATCATGTGAGGGCAGAGATACACGAACAAGTTTTCTGGCAATTTTCGATCAACAATATTTGTGTGTCACCATTGTATAGTTATATACCAGCCCCGAGGTGCAGTATAATATTACAGGTGTCTGTGTTCAGAAGCTGCCAGATCAGAATTACCATTATTAATTGTTGTTGTGACGCCGCCTTTATGACCCTGTGTACAGTTACCCACATGTCCACCTAGTACAGTTACCTACACTCTTGAGTGATTGAAAGGTGGACAGCAGTTTGTTTATCAACCTTATTACTGAAACAATGTTGAAATTTGTGTTCTAGTTTTTGAGATGTTGTACTATTACTAATCTCTTCTGAACCTTTTTCAGGAAGAGACAAGAGAGAGGGACCTTTGGAAGAGGAGGGTGAGTGTTGTTTTAATTGCATTCTTGTTCATTATTGTCGTATATACCATAATTGCCTTATCTGTGATTTATGTTGTTTTTCATGTATCATTTCATAGTATTTCTACAAGTGTGTGCAATAGTAAATGATTGGTATTGGTTATATACAATTTGAAGTAATGCAGGATATGTTGTTGTATTCGACTCTGACCTGAATTATACTCTTTTCTCCCTGCTAATGATATATATTGGTGTTGGTGGTTGGGGACTGTCTTGGGGATATTCTGGTGCTTTAAAACAGCTGTTCTCGTCTGTGGTAGGACAGTTGTTGGCTTGGCTGATGAATCTGATATATTATTTGATTTGACTTTAAAAGGACTGCTAGGTTTATAAGCTGGACGGACTACCGGTACATTAATTATCATTCTGATTACTGTCGATTCTTCTTAAATATAATATTAGTGAT
>CM064487.1:6167227-6182227 GCA_032716605.1 Paralithodes platypus
TTCATACTGAAATACACCGACTAGGCTATAGTAGATCTATACTAGTGCTAAATATAATACAGCAAACTAATCCAGAGCCAACTTAAAGTATGACCAAACTTAAACTAGCAGCTCTGGTCGAGTTGATACTGGTTGAGAGCTACTGGTTGAAATGGTCTACTGGTGTCCAGTCATATCTCTCTCTCTCTCCTCTCTTCTCTCTCTCTCTCTCTCTCTCTCTCTCTCTCTCGCGCTAGTCTCTCTCTAGCTCTCTCTCTCTAGCTCTCTCTCTCTCTCTCTCTCTCTCTCTCTCTCTCTCTCTCTCTCTCTCTCTCTCTCTCTCTCTCTCTCTCTCTCGACCCGAAGGTTATGAAATTCAGGTTAGGGTTCACCAAAGTTATGCATAAATTCAATTACCTGCAGTAAAAACACCGACCTTCAACGTGACTGCTGAGGCACCTGGGGTTGTGGTTGTGTTTTAGGTTTTTGGTTATGGATGTGTTGGTGGTTGTTGCATTCTGTTTACGCTGAGTTGTTTGGTCGTAAACCGTCCGTTTTGCGCAGCGCCTCCATCGGCGTTCCAATGAATCGCTTCTGTTGCGGTTTTTCTGCCTGCTGTCGTGTAGATTATCGCATTAGAGTACTCTAGTCAACCCCTTTTCAGCTTTAGAAGGACATTACTACCTAGCTTAATGTTGAGGAGGGGATAAGGGTTCAATTGGGCTTCGCATACGCATTTTGTTAGCTTAATGTACTACACAATTGTCGAAAATGCCAAACTTGTAAGCCCTGCCCTGGGTGCAAATGTGCTTAGAATAAAAAAAAAAAAAAAATGCTACTGACCTAATCTCAGCATGAACAATCCTAGGGTGTATGCAACTCAATTTCGTCGGTCGTGATTGGACCGCTCAAAATGTCCAAAATGTACCTGTGGAAATATTGCATTTTCGAAGGTTCTCGAAACATTATTTTGGCCGTTAATTTTTATTTGAGGGATAGTGCCGAGTAGAAAAGTGCAAACAGAACGAACATGCCAGTAGTGATTGTGTGTGTGGGTGTTCGAAAGAATAGAGAAAGCATAAATGGTATTTTAAGTGTGTAACAAAGCAATGCAGATGAATTAGATCTTACAAACCATGGCTTTTGACGAAATGAGTAAAGAGGTACCGGTAATACCAACTACAGTATATATCACGTCTACAAATACTTGAAGCCAAAGTCATCTTGTGGTGCAGCCTCTTTTAGATAATGGTAGATGCCTAACACCAACGGTATGTTTTTTTGTTTTTTTTTAAAGACCTCCGTCTACGTATTGTGAAAAACCTGTTATCCTCCGGCAAATTATGGGTTGAGTGAGTGAAGGGGGGGACAGTGAATGACGGAGGCTACCATGTTTGTCCTTAATACGTGTGTTGCTAGCCCCAAAAGCGCGAGCAACTGTGGCTTTGACCCATCCGACACATCCCCTTTTATTTATGGCATCACACCATGTTACATACAAATAAAGTTTCTGTTTTGTTTTACCATACTGTGAAAAGACTACGGATACACCACTCCTGCCCGGGCCTCACACCGTGGCATGACCCAGTCGGTCGAACTAAGCTCATGACGCTGGTGGCATTGCCCCGGAGGATAGCCATCCCTAGTCTTTGCTTGAGCCAGAGGGTTTCACGGTATGTTATATGGCCCTTTCTCATACACACACTCTCACTCTCACACACTCTTACGCTCACCCCCCCCCCCCCCCCCTCTCTCTCTCTCTCTCTCTCTCTCTCTCTCTCTCTCTCTCTCTCTCTCTCTCTCTCTCTCTCTCTCTCTCTCTCTCTCTCGACCAAAACCATTAATGTGAACCTGATCCTCGTAGACTCTTAGAGTAAAAAATGTTCTGACATGCTTGGAGGTCGTTGGCTGGAGAGAGAGAGAGAGAGAGAGAGAGAGAGAGAGAGAGAGAGAGAGGGGGGTAATTTTGAAATGGGAATGTCAGTAACGGTGGCATAACACATTTGTGGCTTCAGGACTTTGTTTATGCAAGTTATTATTTTGTGTGTGTGTGTGTGTGTATATACAGTATGTGTGTATGTGTGTGTGTGTATATATACAGTATGTGTGTGTGTGTGTGTGTGTGTATATACAGTATGTGTGTGTGTGTGTGTGTGTGTATACAGTATGTGTGTGTATACAGTATGTGTGTGTATACAGTATATGTGTGTGTGTGTGTGTGTGTGTTTAAGAATAGACATGCTTATGTGTTTCTGTCTGTGCATCATTGTGAGTTTGTAAATGTGAGTGTACATGTGTGTGTATGTGTGTATTTACTGTGTATGTGTACGTATGCGTGGTTTCTGAAACGTTTTAAGATGTTATAATGTGTTTATTTCCGTGAATTTGGTCACATATTTGTAGCGTCTTAAATATGTAGTGACCCATAGGAAAAGAGAAACCAACACTCTTACAAGTGTGATCTATACATTTCTTGATTTATTCTCGGGAGTTCCTCGTTAATATGGATCATTACATCATATTTACCGAGCTGTGTTCTAAGTGGTTTAACTTCAAAACTATAAAGAGAGAATGTCATGCAATTAATCTTACCTCCTGATAAGATATATTCATGAACAACACCAAGGAAAAAAAAAACGGAAGAAATAGATCTATGCCCCCCCCCCCCCCCCCCGCGCTTAGGAGCTACGTACCGTACTTGAAAGTGGGCTACCCACGGCGAGTAAGAGACATGAGGGACATCTCGTTAGACAACTTCAAGAGAGCCCTAGATGTCGAACTGCAAAAAGTGCCAGACGAGCCCATCCTCGCAAGGGAGCGAGCTGTCGCTTCAAACAGTCTACTGCACCAAATCACCACCCATAACGAGGGGCGTCGCGCTCCTTGGTGCCGCTAGAGGAGCGGCGAACACATCCAAAGGTATCCAAAAGTGGGCTACCGGTACTTTGCGCAGCCAAAACACAATTATAGGTGGTATCATCGTACTAAAAAGGATAAGTATGAAGCCGGCGTTACACAGACATTTAAGGGGAGATATCCACTTGAGGGATTTTTTTCTTGACTCCTTTCTCCCTCATGTTTAGCCTCATTGCTTTTGAGATTTTAAGACGTTCGCCCCATTAGCTTGGCGATTTTAAGAACCCTCGCCCCATTTCTGTCAATTTTAAGACCATTCGTGCCATTTAGGTGTCGATTTTTTCCTGGCGAGCGATAGCGCGCCTGTAATTTAAGGGGAATCGGCCTTCGGCCGGGACATTTTTCTACCGAAACATGTAAAATTTATCTTGAAAGGGGGGTCGTAGGGTGAGTAATTTTAAGTTTGATGGAAGTCTAGGGAATTATAACAACTAAATAAGCGGCGAATACCTTAGCGGCGAATTATCATCACTATTAGAGTCAATAATAATACTGAACTGAAGTCTGTTATTTGGGGTTTTTTGGTACCTGAATTATAACAGTACATACCGTAGTTGGAATTATAACAGTATATACCGTAGTTGGAATTATAACAGTATATACCGTAGTTGGAATTATAACCGTATATACCGTAGTTGGAATTATAACAGTATATACCGTAGTTGGAATTATAACCGTATATACCGTAGTTGGAATTATAACAGTATATACCGTAGTTGGAATTATAACAGTATATACCGTAGTTGGAATTATAACAGTATATACCGTAGTTGGAATTATAACAGTATATACCGTAGTTGGAATTATAACAGTATATACCGTAGTTGGAATTATAACATTATATACCGTAGTTGGAATTATAACAGTATATACCGTAGTTGGAATTATAACAGTATATACCGTAGTTGGAATTATAACAGTATATACCGTAGTTGGAATTATAACAGTATATACCGTAGTTGGAATTATAACCGTATATACCGTAGTTGGAATTATAACAGTATATACCGTAGTTGGAATTATAACAGTATATACCGTAGTTGGAATTATAACCGTATATACCGTAGTTGGAATTATAACAGTATATACCGTAGTTGGAATTATAACAGTATATACCGTAGTTGGAATTATAACAGTATATACCGTAGTTGGAATTATAACAGTATATACCGTAGTTGGAATTATAACAGTATATACCGTAGTTGGAATTATAACCGTATATACCGTAGTTGGAATTATAACAGTATATACCGTAGTTGGAATTATAACCGTATATACCGTAGTTGGAATTATAACAGTATATACCGTAGTTGGAATTATAACAGTATATACCGTAGTTGGAATTATAACAGTATATACCGTAGTTGGAATTATAACAGTACATACCGTAGTTGGAATTATAACAGTACATACCGTAGTTGGAATTATAACAGTACATACCGTAGTTGGAATTATAACAGTACATACCGTAGTTGGAATCTTGTTGCTATTCAGTTTGAATAGTCACATTTAAGGGGAGATTTCCACCTGAGGGATTTTTTTCTTTACCCCCTTTCTCCTTCATGTTTAGCCCCATTTGCTTTTGAGATTTTAAGACGTTCGCCCCATTAGTTTGGCGATTTTAAGAACTTTCACCCCATTTAGGTCACTTTTAAGACCTTTCGTCCCATTTAGGTGTCGATTTTTTTCATGGCAAGCGATAGCGAGCCTGTAATTTAAGAGGAACCGGCCTTTGGCCGGGACATTTTTCTACCGAAAAATGTACAAATTTATCTTGAAAGGGGGTCATAGGGGTGTAATTTCAAGCTTGATGGAAGTCTAGGGAATCAACTAAAAACCTCCCCTTAATACAAGATCAAACAGCACAAATCCCAGATAGTAATACAATAAATGGTATCAGATTCCAGAATACAATACAAGTCACCAATAACCTCCTGGTGGTGTGATGCCCCCTTTAGTGAATACCGGTACCACACTCTGTTATAATAACCTCCGCTGAAATGGTCCGTGTTACACCGGCTTATACTGTGTGGTTCTTGTGACAACTACAACAGTTGAACCAGTTGTTATAACCTTATAGATCACCATTACCACTATATCTGTATTATAGTTCACCATTACCACTATAACAGTGTTATAGTTCACCATTACCACTATAACAGTGTTATAGTTCACCATTACCACTATATCTGTATTATAGTTCATCATTACCACTATAACTTATAGTTCACCATTACCACTATATCTGTATTATAGTTCATCATTACCACTATAACTTATAGTTCACCATTACCACTATAACTTATAGTTTATCATTACCACTATAACAGTATTATAGTTCACCATTACCACTATAACTTATAGTTCACCATTACCACTAGAAGTGTTATAGTTCACCATTACCACTATAATTTATAGTTCACCATTACCACTACAACTTATAGTTCATCTTATCATTACCACTATAACTTATAGTTCACCATTACCACTATAACTTATAGTTCACCATTACCACTATAACAGTGTTATAGTTCACCATTACCACTATAACAGTGTTATAGTTCACCATTACCACTATAACTTATAGTTCACCATTACCACTACAAGTGTTATAGTTCACCATTACCACTATAACAGTGTTATAGTTCACCATTACCACTATAACTTATAGTTCACCATTACCACTATAACAGTGTTATAGTTCACCATTACCACTATAACTTATAGTTCACCATTACCACTATAAGTGTTATAGTTCACCATTACCACTATAACTGTGTTATAGTTCACCATTACCACTATAACTGTTATAGTTCACCATTACCACTATAACAGTTATAGTTCACCATTACCACTATAAGTGTTATAGTTCACCATTACTACTATAACTGTTATAGTTCACCATTACCACTATAACTGTTATAGTTCACCATTACCACTATAACAGTTATAGTTCACCATTACTACTAACAGTGAGTTCACCATTACTTCTACGTGTTATTTCACCATTGCTACTGTTCTTTATAGTTCACTCCTACCACTATAACTGTTCTTCCCATTACCACTATAACTGTTCTCTTCCTTACCACTATAACATTTATAGTTTCCTCCATACTACACTAACTGTTTATGATCACTAAGTCATTGCTATGTTATTCCTGTTCCTCCTATTTCCTCTTTCCTATGATGTTTTTGTTTACTCCTCCTCCTCTTCTTTGATCTCACCTCTTGCTACTGTTCTTCCTGTTCCTCCTACTCCTCTTCCTCTTCCCTTTCCATTTTTGTTTACTCCTCCTTCTCTTCATTGATCTCACCTCTTGCTACTGTTCTTCCTGTTCCTCCTACTCCTCTTCCTCTTCCCTTTCCATTTCATCATAACAACCAAGACCTCCACTCCAATTTACCGAAAATCTCAGACACCGGATCCAGCGAAGATTATAATTATAAAAAACAACTATATCCTACTCCCCAACTGCATTTGTATAATAAAGTTTCCTTTGTATAGCAAACAAGATTGATAGATTTAAATCTGTCAGTATGTTAAAAACCTTTCTTACTTATATTCTGGCTATCATGAGACAATTTTATGTACCGTAGTTTAGGAAGGGTTTGTAGGACGCAAATAGGTTTATTGAGATGTGTTATTAATTTCTTGATATTTAGAGGTTCATTCTAGCAAAATGGAATCGTATTCTTTTAGCCAAAACTAAAGAAAAAGTAATATATTTGACGTGTTTAAGGATACAATGTTGACTTTACTACAATATACGGTATATCTAACATGGATATTATGACTCCGAAGATCTTCATTATCATCAGCCTTGTGTTATTTTGCAGAGCTTGTATATCTTCAAAAACACAATGGCAATTTTATGTACCTCGCCCCGGTGGCTCAGTCCAGCTTGGCAAGATTGTATGTCTGGTGAGAAGCCATGCTGAACGTTAATGTAATGTTGGCATAGTTATGGTTTATTGTGTGTTGCCTGTAACCAGTCTCACCAGCTTAGTCTTGTTTATCATTTACATGTGACACTGTTCTGCAACACCTTTGGTGTCTGCCATTATAGAGAGAGGTTGAAAGATGAAGAGGTAAGGTGTCAAAAAATAAACCCCGAAAGATCAAGAGGAAAGGTGTCAACAAATACCCCCCGTTATCTCCTCATTACACTTGCACACCGAGGCATAACACAATGGTTCAGGCTCGTTACTCAAACATTGGTCCTTGACATTTGTTTATATTATGTTTTATTTACACCAGCAGCTCCTAAAAAAAAAAAAGGGCCTTTTATGCAATTGTCTATATTCCGTGTCTAGTTAACCCTTTCGAGCTCCAATACGCGTTTCTTTTCTGTTTTTTGTTAATTTGTTTTGTTATTATTAGACGATTTTATTCCGATTAGGAGGGATATATGGAAGTCAGAGGGTTAATTTGGATAGTATTTACCCTTTTCTTTCCCACAGACCCTTCCTAAGCTGTATATAATCGTCTACTGAGAGCCAGAATATACTGTCAAAACGCATCATGATCCTCAAAGGGTTAAGTACAGTTGTGGCCATAAATATCTGAACAACTCTTGGGCATGATAAGTAAATAGTGAGCTTTGCATTTTAGTTCATCCACTTGTTTTCAAAATACTACGTTCGTTTATTGATATTATTATGATTATTATTTTTGTTAATAATAATCATACTAATATCAATAAACGAAATAGGGTGGTCAGTATGAAGTGAAGAAGTCCTTGCATGATAGTGTGGTAATCCCGACACTAACTTACGGAAGCAGCGAAGTTCGGGAAGAGACTCAGACCAAGAGTGAGAGCGGTGGAAATGAGTTACTTGAGAAGTGTGTGTGGAGTTACATGGAGGGATAGACAGACGAATGAGGAAGTAAGAAGGAGGTGTGGTGTGGAGGTAGATGTGCTGGAAAGTGTGAAAAGGAACAACTTGAGATGGTTCGGCCATATGGAACGTATGAAAAGCGAGAGAATGACTAAGAAGGTGTACGAGAGCGAGGTGGAAGGACAGAAAGGGAGAGGTGCACCGAAGGAGAGGTGGAATGATGGAGTGAGGAAGTATAATATGGATGAAGGCGGTGCTGGTTGGGAGGAAGGGCGTCGACTGACTGGGGACAGAGGTGCATGGGGGCGGTTCGTTCGTGGCTACCCCTTCGGGGATCACGGCGTCAGGCAATAGAATAGATTTGTGTTTATATTAATATTAATATTATCATCATAATTATCATTAATAATGTTGTTGTTGTTAATGCTATTGCTGTTGTTGGTGTCATTGTTGTTGTTGATTTATCAATATATAGTAATCTATTTTCACGTTCTCTGTGTTTTATGTTGTGGTTATTTTGCCGAACCGGAAGCATGTCAAAACAGCCACACCCCTCAACGGCCACAACCCAAACGGTCACAGTCCTAAACAGCTTAGGGTATATTAGGTTAGGTTAGGTTAGACTTAGTAGGTTAGGTTTAGGTAGGTCAGGTTATGTACGTTAGGTTAGATTGGTTTTAGTTAGGTTAAATAGAGCACCGTACCCGTCCTGAACAGGTCATTTATATGGTAATGGTGCGGCGTATCTGGTATAATGGTTATCGTTATGACGCTATCGGTTACTTTCAATATGGCGCCCTTAATAGGTTTTAACCCCTTCTATACCGGTGATGTACTTTTCATTATATTCTGGCAACTATTAGACGATTTTATTGAACTTAGGAAGGACGTCTACCAATCTAAAGGCTACAAACAATCTCAATGAATCCTTTTACCTACCACATATCCTTCCTAAGCCTCATAACATCGTCTAAAAGTAGCTGAAATCAAATGAAAAAGACGTCGCCGGTACAGAAGGTTTTAAGAAGACTGCAGCAGATTGTGGATATGAGATTCAATTATAAGCTACAGTGTGTCTTATATTATGAGCCAAAATATTACATACGGACTCATTATAAGCACCTGATACTAAACACGACATGGATGAGGTATAGTTGCCTTCAGTATTCCCTGGACACTATATTGGAAACTACATCTAACACACACGAGGCACAGCAAAGCTTTATCTTGACTCAAATGATCCACAGGTTAATTATACGTTTTGGAATCTTTACCAGTGAACATGGCAGACAACTGTACAGTCGCCTGGATAAGTAGCTGGTACACAACTATATCATAAACTTGCGGTATTTAACAATGAATGAGACTAAACACTGACTCGGGCATGTGTTTAAAGAGAATGTTTATACATTTTTCACCAGCGTTTCAGAATTGATCAATAAAATGTATACCATCATTCCCTGTAGGCGATTGTACTGTACATTCGCCTACACTGATATTTGGTGCAAATATTATTGGAGGATTCTAACTCGCTAATTATTTTTTGTTTACATGACCGTGACAGTGTTTTCTCTCATGTAATATTCGCTGTCTCAAGTTTATTATATAATAGTACACTAGCTTGGCCACCCCTTCGGGGATCACGGCGTCAGGCAATAGATAGATACTAGCTCGTTGTGCAAGCAATTGTGCATGGAAGTACAGGTCTTGTATTTTATATATTATGTGAAGCAGAAATGGAATATATTACATTAACCCTCCCTCTTCACGTAACCTTCTTCTTCTTCTTCTTCTTCTCTTAATGGAGTCCCTGTCCTCTGGTTCACCATAATAGCAGATCCAGCACATGGATATTATAGTGGGGACGTTTATATACTATTTTACTGTCCTGTACCGGTACCGGTATATCATATTCCTTGTTCAGTGATCCGGTGAGATCTTGGCCAGATTGGAGGGGAGGACGGGGATGTAATGACGAGGTGAAGGAGGAGGAGGAAAGGGGAGAGAAGGAATAATAAGGAACGGATTCCGAAAAATATATGTATAATAGAGGGAACAAATGTTTAAAAACGAATACAACATAATACAAGTAATAGAGATGACAAGCAGAAATATAGAGTGTAGATGGCTTGAGATGATAAGTGAAGATGATAAGTGGAGATGGTGATGCATGGGATGGCCTGATGTGAAAGACGTTGCTCGGACATTTGATCACAGTCAGATAGTGAGGGCATGATGTCGACGCATTACTACCAGTATTTTATTAATTTCATCACATTTGAGAAGAAGTTTGCCAATCCCTTATCGAACTATACTGTATATAAATGAATTATTAACTTAAGATTAAAATATACTATTACCCATTTAAATAGTGCTTACTATTACTTGATGCACATTTCATCCACTAAAACGAAAGTTTTTATTCCCATTTCAATCGAAATTCTGAATAGTTTAGTCTATGAGTGTGTGCGTTTGTGTGAGCATGCCCATGACTGTGTAAGTGTGTATGTGTATGTGTGTATGTGTGTATGAGAGAGAGTGACAGGGGGTAGTAACCCCCACCCCCCTTCCCCTTTACTGGGTACGTATAAATATACCTCTGATATATATACCTTTAATATACCTCTGATATATATACCTTTAATATACCTCTGATATATATACCTTTAATATACCTCTGATATATACTTTAATATACCTCTGATATATATACCTTTAATATACCCCAGACCTTATATACCTTTAATATACCTCTGATATATATACCTTTAATATACCTCTGATATATATACCTTTAATATACCTCTGATATATATACCTTTAATATACCTCTGACCTTATATACCTTTAATATACCTCTGATATATATACCTTTAATATACCTCTGATATATATACCTTTAATATACCTCTGATATATATACCTTTAATTCCCAATTAAATATAGTATTCCACTTACAGGCTATACACAAATGTATTACAACATTATTCCTGCTTTTTCCTGCTGGGTGTCTTCGTTAATCGTTTAACCTTACCATTCCGTCCTTCACGTCCCGCAAGTGTTGCTGCCCCTGAGCAGCCTATCCCAGGTCGTTAATGTTAGGTCCGTCTGTTTCCTGACAAGCAGATGCGGCTCCGCTGGATGTTGAGAGAGAGAGAGAGAGAGAGAGAGAGAGAGAGAGAGAGAGAGAGAGAGAGAGAGAGAGAGAGAGATATTAAAAGTGGGTCCTGAAGCAACACTAATTGTTAATTTGGTACGAGTAATTACAGTGTTGGCAGAGAAGTGGGAAGAGTTATTGAAATGCAAGTATGAAATTAAATGAATATCTTAATTGTCTGTCTATCTGCTTATCTATCTGTCTATCTATCATTTTATCTACCTTCTCTATTAGTCGTGAACCCAACTGTCCTACAGGTGAGGACGGCTGGCTAATGAGATGTACCCTTTGTAAAGGTGAGAGAGAGAGAGAGAGAGAGAGAGAGAGAGAGAAAGATATAGAGCATAGTGAGATATACAGAGTAGGCCTATGGTACTGATATGTAAAGGTGTTGAAGGTTAGGGAAGGTATATTCTGAGTATATGTCAGCTCAATATGTCAGCTCAATATGTCAGCTCAATATGTCAGCTCAATATGTATGAATGTGAATGGCGGCAGATGTAGATATAGATACCTGATTCCCTGTAATTATGTCAGCTCAATATGTATGAATGTGAATGGCGGCAGATGTAGATATAGATACCTGATTCCCTGTAATTATGTCAGCTCAATATGTATGAATGTGAATGGCGGCAGATGTAGATATAGATACCTGATTCCCTGTAATTATATCAGCTCAATATGTATGAATGTGAATGGCGGCAGATGTAGATATAGATACCTGATTCCCTGTAATTATATCATCATTATCTACGACGGTCTTGTATTCGGGAGAATAGAATAATCAAGATAATCTTCGAGCTTGTGTGATAGTTGTGTCGTTCATTTTAGCTGAGCTTAGCGAGCTGCGTTTATTCTCGCCGATCTGGTGATTGATGATGGCCAAGCACCGACACATAAAACATGACAGTGTTGCTGGTAATGCTAAGATATCTCCACCTGGCTTTTACCCAATATCACTTATTTCAAGTAACATTTAGGGTAGTTGATTAGTCTGTATTGGTATCGACAACTTGATATTGAGAGTCTTAGTCGGCTGCATTATTTTTTAACTAATTCATAATTTTAATAGACAATTGTTTGCACTGCTTCCAATTCACAAACTGGGAATACATCGTACGTCGAGGATTTTTGTTTACATATTTACCATTAGTAGAATTATCATAATCTAATCTGAATTTCGAATTGTGTACAATAGTTCAGACTGCGCAAACACACACGCAATAACAGACAGTTTCTTATTTAATAACTAATTACTAACCAGTAACAAACGAAATAGACTGACTGATGTTTAAAATAGAGTTATATTCTTATTGCTTTTAATTTGCTCTTTAATATTATGTCACCTGTGGATGTTGGTGGTATGACTATGTATCAAACCAGGTCTACAATATAAGCTGCTTCATTTTCCTGGTGTTGTGCCTGCCTATGTGGTGTTATAGGTTGGTGGCAACAACGAGAAGAGAAGACCTATAGGAAGACCATTTGACTCATGGCTGACAAAGGCCGATCAATCATGTCAAGAACTAGTTTGGGTAGGAAGAATTGTGCTTTGATCCCTCCCCCAGAGAAACCTAACTGAATTAAGTTGAAAGATTAGTGCAGCTATGTGCTGTCACACTGCAGGGCCATACAGCATTCAGTGTTGTGTCCTCATTGGATGTAACATGCAATTTGTATGTGTTTTTGTTTTCTATGTAAGTAAGGGAGAAACAAGGCAGAACTGCCTGTATCGAATGCCTCCCCCAGAGTTGAAAGAGTGACAGGGCAAAAATCAAGTGACGTTCTAGCCAAAATGCCTGGACACGCGGAGTTTGAAGCAATTGAAGTCATAGGAAGAGGAAAAGACTGATTCTGGGAGAGATTATTGAGTATAGGAGTGCAGGGGATCGAGCCAGTAGTGAAAGGTGAGTCCAGGATCCTGGTTGAGTTGTGTGTCTCTGATAGTGTAGTGCTAGTAACACCTGTGATCACAGTGATGGGATCACACTTATATTACGTTATATTTTGTCCCCAGCAGTGTAGTGGTAGCAACACCTGTCATCACAGGGATGAACCCACACGTTTATTTTACACATGTTGGTTCTGACAACTCAGTAATTAACCTGTCGCCCACCATATATACCCAACGACTCGCAGGTGATTTTTTTTTTTTTTTTTGAGGGGGGGGGGGGGGAGTGGTACATACATTGTGTAAACGTTTTGGTGCATGTAGCATATGCAACTAATTGGCATTCCTGTATCTACTCTGGCATAAAGGTTTTCCCCTTCCCAATAAATTAGGACATATTTACATGTGATTAAAGCTTAAAATTGGAAGGAAGAAACCATATACTCAATGACTGCTTGAAGTTATTGTAATATAGAGGAGTATTCAAGTGAGTAAAATATAAACATTGTGTATTAATAAAGGTACTGCAACTTATGTAACAAGTAGTTTATGTCTGACAATTGGCTAACTGTTCACTAATACGACCTAATATATATTAGTTTGGTTATTAAATTAGTTGGTAAAGATGCTTAACTTGACTGAAATATATATTGTTTAGATGTTCTCATTAATTATGGGCAGCGATATTTAACAACAAATTAGGGTGGAGCGTGTGACTAATCAAAAGAATAATGAAATATTTTGCTTTGCTAATTAATAAATACCCCAAAACACGGCATGACAAGGTAAAAGAGTGTTAAAAGGTGTTGGCGACAAATGAATAGTCTTTGTATGACAGGACTTTGATCCATTTAGTTTTAAGGGGAGGTTTCTAGTTTGTTTCCTACTCCTCCAGCAATTTTAAAATTTCACCCCCTTGACCCCCTTTCAAGATAAATTTGTAAATTTTTCGGTAGAAAAATGTCCCGGCCGAAGGCCGATTACTCTTAAATTACAGGCTCGCTATCGCTCGCCAGGATAAAATCGACACCTAAATGGCACGAAAGGTCTTAAAATTGATAGAATGGGGCGGAAATTCTTAAAAATCACCAAACTAATGGGGCAAACGTCTTAAAATCTCAAAAACAATGGGGCTAAACATGAGGGAGAAAGGAGTCAAGAAAAAAAAACTCAAGTCGACATCTCCCCTTAAACAGCAGGTCCCCGACTCCCCAGTACAAAAAAACTCCCGGATCCTAATTAGATTCTGGGAAATAGTGCAGGGCCTCCTTTGTCGCCTCATTAATGTATGAATGGTTCACACTGGTACACTTGCAGATCTCTTTTGGAGAGGATGTATTTTTCATATTGTAGGAATGTATTAATGAGGGATTTAAACAAGAAGCTGAATAATAACCCCCACGTGGCCGATATGTTTTAACCCTTTCTAGTTCCAATACGCGTTTCTGTTCTGTTTTCTGGCTAATATTAGACGCAGATTAGGAAGGGTATATGAAAGTCAAAGGGTTGATTGAGATAGTATTTACCCTTTTAATACCCACAGATCCTTCCTAAGCTGCATAAAATCGTCTAATGATAGCCAAAACAAACTGCTAAAACGCGTCAAGAGCTTCAAGGGGTTAAGTAGAATATGACGCTAAGTAGAATAATATAATCACGCGTGTGTGTGTGTGTGTGTGTGTGTATGTGTGTGTGTGTGTGTATTTATTTTTTTTTTTTTTTTTTTTTTTTGTAGTTTACAAGTGTGTGTGTGTGTGTGTGAGTTCACATACTATTTTTAATTCTACGAACGGATTTCGATGAACAGTGGCAGAAAATTAGCTTGTTTATCACCAACGTCTCCAGATTATCATCCACGGATGGAAATAAGCTTGACTAAATACCTCAGACTTGTATCTTACTAAAATACATGAGTGTGTTACAAATATCCTGTGTTCTATCTATCTATCTATCTATATGCTCAGGCACAATCCCCATTTTTCCTATTTTTATTTTTATTTTCTATTTCATTCTATTTTTTTTCCTTGGGGGTAGCCGACTCAAGACAGAGGAAGAACAGGGAAAACACAAAAACAATGTAAAGTAAATATGAGGTACGATATTGATGTTTGTGTTTGTATCGGATCATCATCATCATCAACAATAATAGTAATGCTATATAGTAAACTAATCCTGTGTAGTTGATCCTGGCCATCCCAAACCCTTATGATGTACTCGA
>CM064487.1:6187227-6231907 GCA_032716605.1 Paralithodes platypus
ACACACAACACAGTGAGATAAGATACTCGGAGGTAAAATAATATAGTATGGGCTGAAAAAGCAGTAACTGTCAGGGAGGAGAAAATACAGACGCCGGTGTGACATAAATCGAGAGAGAGAGAGAGAGAGAGAGAGAGAGAGAGAGAGAGAGAGAGAGAGAGAGAAAATGCCTCAACTTCTATGAGTTAGGGTTACCTGTTAAGATACACACATATTTATACATTCAAAGTGTAAAATTCAAACGATCGCAGTATACAGTATAGGCGCTTTAGACAAATTATGACATAAATATAATAAAGCACAGAGGAAAATACAAGCAGGCCGATGTGACGAAAATACTGGGGAATAATATTAGCTAAGAAGTAATGTTGTTGTTGTTGTTGTTTTTCCCCAAGCTGCCTGGCCGAACAGCCCCAAGGCCCCGAGCAAGGCCAAGGCCATAACCGAGCGCCCCCACAGAACCCTCCCTGCCGATCACAATAAAGCCTGGGTGACCGAAGCCACTCCATGGCGGGGAGCTGAGGAGGGTGCGGAAACGCCCGGGAAACCAAAGCCCCACCCAGGGCCCTGTGCCCCACAGCAATTATGAAGAGAAAGTTGAGGGGCAAAGGAAAGATGTGACGCTTTGGCTTCCAATCTTGGTAGATTAGGAGGTCAATCCACGCAAGAGACGCCGTCACTTGAGATCTAGAAAATATATAAGTAAAAGGAACAGTCAGAGTAAGCTATGGGTATGGCAGAGATCGCTCAGTTCTCACTCTGATAGACCAGCCCATCACCACATGACTAGAACCCAATCCTCTCAGCATCAGCTAGGAAAGGCCCTAGAAAGCCGCCTTTGGCGGGGGGATAGCTCCCCTATTTCAACCCTTTTCGGGGTTGGGCACCCGCCCAAGTAAGTAATGTTAAGTCTTATTACATAATACACAATCTTTCATATCATAACTAATACAAAATACAGACCCGAGAAGATAGTTCAAAGTAAGAAATAACAAAAGGGAGTGTACAATAATTTGTTATTATTTTGGTGATCAAAGAACTTGGAATTACGCAAGTAATTGAACGTAGCACGACTACAGAATGGTAAAGACGAGAACAAAATACTATTGTCAAATATTTTATCCTCCAATGACAACAAAGACTCCGGAGAGAACGGTAGTAAACACAAAAGAGAGAGTGAGTGTGAGTGAGTGAGTGAGTGAGTGTACGCGAGTTTTGTAGCTTATAGTAAACATTATAGCGGACCTCCTACAATAGTTCCCAGTCCTACACATAACAATAATGACTACAACTATACCTTATCCTGATCAGTAGTACGATAATTGATATAGTAAACATTATAGCGGACCTCCTACAATAGTTCCCAGTCCTACACATAACAATAATGACTACAACTATACCTTATCCTGATCAGTAGTACGATGATTTTCTATATATTTATTCTGGCTAACATTAGGCGTTATTATTCACTTTCTGACCTTCAATAACACGATGATAATTTGTTGTGGCTGAACGGTGTCGATTGTATTATTATGCGAATAGTGTTCCATAGTGGCAACAACTAAACAGTCCTACTTAATCCTTCATAACATTTACTTTACATAATTATGGTCAATATTAGGTGATTCTACTTAGCCCTATAATTACCTCTAATAAAAAGGGGTTACTGAAGATTGAGTGAAAATCAATTATACCGTTATCCCGCCCTAGCTTCCTCGCCGTTCTGTGTCTGTAAGATAGTGATGTCTGTGTTATATTAATTGAAGGTGTTTGGTGTTGTGGTGAAGTTAATACAAAATTGATTATATGAGCACAGAAAGTTACGGAGACAGTTAGAGGGGGATAAGCGAAAGAGTAATTACCGAGAGAGAGTGAGAGTGAGAAAGTAATTAGTGCGGGTGTGTGAGAGAGAGAGAGAGTGACGGTGACAGTGAGTAAGAGGAGGAAAGGTAATTAGTCTTGTAAGGGCAGCTGCCAAAATAACGAAATAATAATGTGGTGAAGGGTGAGGGTGTGTGTGTTGTGTTGGGTAGAGATCTTGTTACTGTTGTCATTAGTAGCACACACACACACACACACACACACACACACACACAGCCCGTAGCCTAGTAGGTAGAGCTCTCGTCTCACACACGAGGGGTCGGGGGTTCAATCCCCGGCCGGGCGGAGACAAATTGGGCTTGTCTCCTTTCATGTGTTAGCCTCAGTTCACCTAGCTGTAAATAGGTACCTGGAATAAGTGGACGACGTTGTGACGTTCCATCTGGGGTTGGCAAAAATGGTACAAGGCGAGATGGGTATCATATGGTTCACCTAAGCTGATGGCTACCTAAGCCTTCGGGCGAGACGGTACCGTCTATAGTGAGAATGGTACCATACAGATCCACCCTAAGCCTTCGTTTCCGATGTCGCCAATTGGCTAAATACAGACTACACACACATCCACAGCCATTCCAACGATACATATAACACCTACACATATAGGAGGCGGGAAATAACGAGCATGCTCACTCCCGCAATACAACTAGAGTAAGTACAACTAGAGTAAGTACACACACACACACACACACACACACACACACACACACACACACACACACACACACTCACTAACTGGCTAGCACCAATCAGGCTCTGAAAACTCACCACAACACACAATTAGGACAGTGTTTAAAACCCTTTTGTAACAATTATCATCATTATGGTCAGCCTACACACTGAGGTTGAGTTGTTGTTATTGTTGTTGATGGGAAATACAACATTATGAATGAGATTTTCTGGCGCGTTGGCGGACAGCGAAATGTAGAGGATGTATTTGTTTATACTGTATAAATGTAGAGGATGTATTTGTTTATACTGTATAAATTTAGAGGATGTATTTGTTTATACTGTATAAATTTAGAGGATGTATTTGTTTATACTGTATAAATGTAGAGGATGTATTTGTTTACACTGT
This sequence comes from Paralithodes platypus, assembly GCA_032716605.1. Taxonomy (NCBI): domain Eukaryota; kingdom Metazoa; phylum Arthropoda; class Malacostraca; order Decapoda; family Lithodidae; genus Paralithodes; species Paralithodes platypus. The sequence continues at coordinate 6,190,184 of CM064487.1, forward strand.
ATAAATGTAGAGGATGTATTTGTTTATACTGTATAAATGTAGAGGATGTATTTGTTTATACTGTATAAATGTAGAGGATGTATTTGTTTATACTGTATAAATTTAGAGGATGTATTTGTTTATACTGTATAAATGTAGAGGATGTATTTGTTTACACTGTATAAATGTAGAGGATGTATTTGTTTATACTGTATAAATGTAGAGGATGTATTTAGAGGATGTATTTGTTTATACTGTATAAATGTAGAGGATGTATTTGTTTATACTGTATAAATGTAGAGGATGTATTTGTTTATACTGTATAAATGTAGAGGATGTATTTGTTTATACTGTATAAATGTAGAGGATGTATTTGTTTATACTGTATAAATGTAGAGGATGTATTTGTTTATACTGTATAAATGTAGAGGATGTATTTGTTTATACTGTATAAATGTAGAGGATGTATTTGTTTATACTGTATAAATGTAGAGGATGTATTTGTTTATACCGTATAAATGTAGAGGATGTATTTGTTTATACTGTATAAATAAGAACATAAGAACATAAGAAAATGGGAGTCTGCAGAAAGCCGATTGGCCTAAGCAAGGCAGATCCCTGTCCCACACAACCCCTGTTCAATTACAAAGCCCAATTATAGGCTCAACACTCTAATACCCTGAGGATCATCTTACCAAAACGGTTAGAGATTAATGCAGGATTATGGGGGTATGCAGAATGCTGATTAGCCCAACCCGGCTGATCCCTCTTCACACCCAACCCTTCTCGTCCATATGCTTATCCAATTTTATCTTAAAGCTCCCTACCGTTTTAGACCCCACTATAGCACTTGGTAGTCCATTCCACCCATCTACAACTCTGTTACCAAACCAATATTTGCCTATATCTTTTCTGAAACGAAATTTATCTAATTTGAAACCATTGGTATGAGTTCTTTCGCTATCACTGAGCTTTAGTACATTTGTCATGTCCCCTTTGTTAATCCCACTAACCCACTTGAACACTTCTATCATATCCCCTCTAACTCTGCGTCTCTCTAACGAATGTAAACCTAATTTCTTCAACCTTTCTTCATACAAAAGATTTCTAATATTATGGATCATTTTTGTCATTCTACGTTGTACTCTCTCCAATGAATCTATGTCCATTCTGTAATAAGGACACCAAAATTGGACAGCATAATCCATATGGGGTCTCACTAATGACAAGTAAAGTTTTAAGATAACATCAGCAGTTCTGTTACTCACACTCCTAGATATGAACCCGAGAATCCTGTTTGCCTTATTACGAACGCTTATACACTGTTTTCTAGGCTTCAAATCATTGCTAACAAAAACACCTAGATCTTTCTCACAGTCTAAATTTTCTAATTCTAAATTAGCTAGTTTATATTTAACATTTGTATGCATCTTCCCTATCTTTAATACCTTGCATTTGTCAATGTTAAACTTCATCTGCCAATTTACTGACCATTCATGTAAGGTATCTAGATCCCTTTGGAGGCACTCTATATCGCTATCTGAATCAATTGATCTCCCCATTTTAGTATCGTCTGCGAATTTACTTATCCTACTAGTTATACCTAAATCTAGGTCATTTATGTTGTTACGTATCTTGATCCTCAAGTGGTTAACTTGATGAGTCTAGATAGCACAGAGATATATATTAAGGTATCAGTCAGCTGAAGGCAAAACAAAAGTAAAATCTAATAAAATTATTTTCTATTGTTGCTTCCTTTCCTTTTGGATCTTAGGACTTAGTATCCTTTATTGACTGATACTCTTTAATTATGAAAAATACTGAAACTAATTAAAGTCATGTAGTATTTATAAAGAATTATTATTTAACCGAAGCTTAGTAGGCTATGGTTATGAACCGAATAAGTTATAGCTAAAGAAGGACTATTAATTTTATAAAAAGTCTTGAAAGATAAATATTAAAGTAAGAATATTTCTGTCTCTTACCCTTTTTGAAATGAATAGATAGTTTTCTTCTATGTCCTTTTATTTATAATTAATGTAATTATTCTTGGTTCTTGTCTTACGTTAATAGTATTATATTATTATTACCATCAGGAGTAATATCAAAGTCACATAAAAAGTTAGATATATATTTAATAATTAGTTAAATGTATTTCTTAACCATACAATGTAGAGGATGTATTTGTTTATACTGTATAAATGTAGAGGATGTATTTGTTTATACTGTATAAATGTAGAGGATGTATTTGTTTATACTGTATAAATGTAGAAGATGTATTTGTTTATACTGTATAAATGTAGAGGATGTATTTGTTTATACCGTATAAATGTAGAGGATGTATTTGTTTATACTGTATAAATGTAGAGGATGTATTTGTTTATACTGTATAAATGTAGAGGATGTATTTGTTTATACTGTATAAATGTAGAGGATGTATTGTATACAGTATAAATGTAGAGGATGTATTTGTTTTATACTGTATAAATGTAGAGGGAGTATTTGTTTATACTGTATAAATGTAGAGGATGTATTTGTTTATACAGTATAAATGTAGAGGATGTATTTGTTTATACTGTATAAATGTAGAGGAAGTATTTGTTTATACTGTATAAATGTAGAGGATGTATTTGTTTATACTGTATAAATGTAGAGGATGTATTTGTTTATACTGTATAAATGTAGAGGATGTATTTGTTTATACTGTATAAATGTAGAGGATGTATTTGTTTATACCGTATAAATGTAGAGGATGTATTTGTTTATACTGTATAAATGTAGAGGATGTATTTGTTTATACTGTATAAATGTAGAGGATGTATTTGTTTATACTGTATAAATGTAGAGGATGTATTTGTTTATACTGTATAAATGTAGAGGATGTATTTGTTTATACCGTATAAATGTAGAGGATGTATTTGTTTATACCGTATAAATGTAGAGGATGTATTTGTTTATACTGTATAAATGTAGAGGATGTATTTGTTTATACTGTATAAATGTAGAGGATGTATTTGTTTATACTGTATTATATATATACAGTATGTTCTGGTTTATTGCCTCCCCCCCCCTCTCTCTCTCTCTCTCTCTCTCTCTCTCTCTCTCTCTCTCTCTCTCTCTCTCTCTCTCTCTCTCTCTCTCTCTCTCTCTCTAAAAGGACATTATTACATTGGATAGGAGATTATTTTATTTGGAAGGAAGGCGCAGGTGTGGTATTTGGAAGGAAGGCGCAGGTGTGGTATTTGGAAGGAAGGCGCAGGTGTGGTATTAAGGGGCTCTTTCTGAGGAAAGGAAACTTGACCTGGGTACACCACAAGGCGGGGTATTAAGTCCATTCCTCTTTAATGTCCTAATGAATAGGATAGCTCAAGATATGCTAGGTCCAGGTGTTAAAATAACAATATACGCAGACGATATAATGCTGCAAAGCAGTAGCGTTGAGAATATGCAATTGGCCCTCAACAAATTTGGGCAATTAACCCAGAAGCTAGGGCTAGTAATTAATGAAGAAAAAACTAAATTTCAGTGTCGTGCTATGGGCGATAAACAATTAGCTGTGAATGAAAAAAATATTGATAGGGTTAGGAGCTATAAGTATCTAGGCATCTATATAGGATATACATCAGACAGTAAAGATGCCGAGTTACATCATATACAAACACAATGTAAGGCACGTATGGCACCCTTGAAATCCCTAGCTTGGAGTGGTACAGGTGTTGGTGTACAGGTACTGCGGATGATGTACCTCACCACTATTAGGTCAGTGGTGGAATATGCCAGCCCCGTTCTCTCTTGCCTTGGTGAAGGAAGGTTGGATAAAATAGAAACTATCCAAAATGAGGCTATGCGGGTTATATTAAACTGCCCCAAAAATGCGATGGTAGCTGCTATGAGATTAGAATTAAATTTAACAACCTTGCGACACAGAATAGAGGAAGTAAACCTAGTATCGGCAATGAGACATATACGGTCAGGTAGTGGTGAAAAATTGGCACAAGACGTCAACGATGGCATACGTAAAATTGGAACCTTCAGGAGGCAAGGCAAGAGGGGATACCTAAAAGAACTAATACATAAAGTAGAGAAATTTGACCTAATAAATTTCTTTCTGGTCGAAGAGAGGGCACAAAAACCTCCACCCTGGGAAGATAAAGGCGTGGATATAAATATTATCAAGCTGGGGAAAAAGAAAAGTATGTACGAGACTGGGGAACTTAAAATAATTGTTGAAGAAAAGATAAATGAATTAAAAGATGATAATGTTGCGCAAGTATACTGCGATGGCTCTGTCACAGAAAATGGGAGAGCAGGATGTGGGATACTGGTGAGTGACGATGTAGGTAACGATAACATATACAGTGAATATTATTATAGAATAAGTAACAACGTGTCCTCTACGCAGGCAGAAATATGTGCTATGTTATACGGGTTAAATAAAATAAGAGGGGGAGAAGGTGATGTGTGCTTTTTCGTAGACAGTCGAAGTGCTTTGGAATCTATGAACAGCAAAAAACCCGTGTATGAAAAGCTGGTATCTCAGTGTAAGGTTATTATAGATGAACTACGCAATAATGGGAGAATGGTAAAATTTACGTGGATACCTTCACATGTTGGGATAATAAATAATGAAAGAGCGGACGAACTTGCTAAATTAGGAACGGAGAAAGACACAATAGATTACGAGTGCATTCAATCTTTAAGACAAATTAAATCAACAATTAGAAAAAAACAAAAGGATGCGGAACTTTTTATGATGCAAGAAAAACACGCGAATAGTGCAACATTCTATCACTATAATAACGTTGCACGGCGAACTAGCTTTATATACGGAAACTTAAGAAGTGCTTGGAAGGACTCCTTGTGCACACGACTTAGGTTAGGATATTGTTACATGTGGGAACTTGGTGTTCCTAAAGGAGAACACGAAATATGTTGTCAACTATGTAAAAAACCAAGAAGTCATACCTTAAATCATTATATACTGCACTGCCAACACCTAGCGAAATATAGAAACAATGTCATAGATAAGGTCGATGAACAAATTATATGGATGTTCAATCATAATATGATTACTCAAATAATAGCCAAATGCAAAAAAATACAATACATCGTAAGGTAAATATACATAAAACAAAGTTTAGGATTTAGTGTTATGATTAGTATGTAATTGATAGCCTCATTATATCATTATTGTTATTATAATAATAAATGTGTATGTATACACTGTATATTGTGAAATTTGTGTGTTATTGTATGAATTATTGTGTGTATAGGTATGTATGTAGGTATATGTACATGCATGTGTGTGTGTGTGTGTGTGTGTGTGTGTGTGTGTATGTATGTATATGTATGTATATGTGTATATATATATGTATATACTGTATATGTATTTATGTGTGTATGGGTGTATGTATGTGTGTGTATATGTAGGCATGTATTAAACTGGAGTGGGAGGGTCATTCTATGACATTAAGGAAAGTAGAAGGATTATAGCAAACCCACGCTAAGCCTAAGCCCAGCTTAGCTAAGGGTCCTTCTTAAACAGTTAGGGACAACTGGTTTGCTAACAAGTATAGAGATAAAAACTTACTAAATGTTGTATTCATGTCTGTGTTGATATTGTACATGTATAATATGAGTAGGGTAAAAGACTGTTTTATCACCTTTGCCCTTTTTGAGACGTGTAATTATGTATTCCCATGTATTTATGCTTTCTCAATAAAGAACAATCAATCAATCAATCTCTCTCTCTCTCTCTCTCTCACACACACATTTTTCAACACTAAAGTTCAAGGTTGTGATGTGTGCAATTGAATCTGGATTAATTATTCTATATTTGTACTGTCTCGCTCATTGAGCAATAATGCGTGGTATACATGACATTATTTTCACTGATGAGGAAATTGCATCTATTTTATATTATGAAACCCTGAAATAGACGATTATATTGTCTCTTATATATTATGAAACCCTGAAATAGACGATTATATTGTCTCTTATATATTATGAAACCCTGAAATAGACGATTATATTGTCTCTTATATATTATGAAACCCTGAAATAGACGATTATATTGTCTCTTATATATTATGAAACCCTGAAATAGACGATTATATTGTCTCTTATATATTATGAAACCCTGAAATAGACGATTATATTGTCTCTTATATATTATGAAACCCTGAAATAGACGATTATATTGTCTCTTATATATTATGAAACCCTGAAATAGACGATTATATTGTCTCTTATATATATGAAACCCTGAAATAGACGATTATATTGTCTCTTATATATTATGAAACCCTGAAATAGACGATTATATTGTCTTATATATTATGAAACCCTGAAATAGACGATTATATTGTCTCTTATATATTATGAAACCCTGAAATAGACGATTATATTGTCTCTTATATATTATGAAACCCTGAAATAGACGATTATATTGTCTCTTATATATTATGAAACCCTGAAATAGACGATTATATTGTCTTATATATTATGAAACCCTGAAATAGACGATTATATTGTCTCTTATATATTATGAAACCCTGAAATAGACGATTATATTGTCTCTTATATATTATTTTAGTTAACCCTTTCAGTTACTGTAGATGACGTCATTGGTTTGTATTTTAGCCACCGCCAGACGATTTTATACTAATGGTCTGCACTATTTACTCCAAACTCGTTGAGTGCTAATTAAGGTCCTTCCTAAGCTGAGTATAATAATTTGGCAATAACAATGATCCACTTAGAATACTATAACACTTATATTTATTATATATATTGGCTATCATTAGATAATTGAATATATGGTATATACCTTTTACAATCAAAGGGGTACAACCTATATCGATTTACTATTTGACTACCACACCTCCCTACGGCGCTGAATATAATCATCGAAAGATAGCCAAAGTAAGAAAAATGTGTCACCTTGTTCTGACATTGTTAATACTTCTCTATATTATGTTAGGTAACGGTAACGGTAATTATGTTAGGTAACGGTAACGGTAATTATGTTAGGTAACGGTAACGGGAATTATGTTAGGTAACGGTAACGGTAATTATGTTAGGTAACGGTAACGGTAATTATGTTAGGTTACGGTAACGGTAATTATGTTAGGTAACGGTAACGGTAATTATGTTAGGTAACGGTAACGGTAATTGTGTTAGGTAACGGTAACGGTAATTATGTTAGGTAACGGTAACGGTAATTATGTTAGGTAACGGTAACGGTAATTATGTTAGGTAACGGTAACGGTAATTGTGTTAGGTAACGGTAACGGTAATTATGTTAGGTAACGGTAACGGTAATTATGTTAGGTAACGGTAACGGTAATTATGTTAGGTTACGGTAACGGTAATTATGTTAGGTAACGGTGACGGTAATTATGTTAGGTAACGGTAACGGTAATTATGTTAGGTAACGGTAACGGTAATTATGTTAGGTAACGGTGACGGTAATTATGTTAGGTAACGGTAACGGTAATTATGTTAGGTAACGGTAACGGTAATTATGTTAGGTAACGGTAACGGTAATTATGTTAGGTAACGGTAACGGTAATTATGTTAGGTAACGGTAACGGTAATTATGTTAGGTAACGGTAACGGTAATTATGTTAGGTAACGGTAACGGTAATTATGTTAGGTAACGGTAACGGTAATTATGTTAGGTAACGGTAATTATGTTAACGGTAACGGTAATTATGTTAGGTAACGGTAACGGTAATTATGTTAGGTAACGGTAACGGTAATTAATAATGACGGACGGATAATTACTAAATACCTTTGATATGTTGAATATGGGTATCTATTAAGGGGAGGTTTTTAGTTTGGTCCCTAGATATCCATCAAGCTTAAGATTACACCCCCTTGAGCCCCTTTCAAGATAAATTTGTACATTTTTCGGTAGAAAAATGTCCCGGCTGAAAGCCGGTTCCTCTTAAATTACAGGCTCGCTATCGCTCGCCAGGATAAAATCGACACCTAAATGGCACGAAAGGTCTTAAAATTGTCAGAAATGGGTTGAAAGTTCTTAAAATCGTCAAAATAGTGGGGCAAACGTCTTAAAATTTGAAAAACAATGGGGCTAAACATGAGGGAGAAAGGAGTCCAGAAAAAAATCCCTCAAGTAGATATCTCCCCTTAATAGCCTTAACTAAAATACCGCAAGCTAATTACTAGTTCTGAGCATTATGTATTATGGACAAAGAAAACTAAACTCGTAAGTAATAGTTTAGTTTACGAAAGATTGCCTAACTACTATTACGAAAGATTGCCTAACTACTATTACGAAAGATTGCCTAACTACTATTACGAAAGATTGCCTAACTACTATTACGAAAGATTGCCTAACTACTATTACGAAAGATTGCCTAACTACTATTACGAAAGATTGCCTAACTACTATTACGAAAGATTGCCTAACTACTATTACGAAAGATTGCCTAACTACTATTTTTATAATGTATATTGTGTTCCTTGTAGACATACGATACCCAACACAGAGTTCCAGTGTCCATGCCGCTTGTACAATACCGCTAGAGTTTCACTTAATGCTTAACCCTTTCACGCATTTATGACGCAGGGGTTGCCAGATTACCAATAAGAAATAGAGTTCTCTCACTCTTATAATTACCTCTCCAAAATTAGTTTTCTGCCCACAGCTAACTCAAAGACAACTGCAGAGGTTGAAGTAACTAAACTAAAGGTTTCTAAATACCCCTGATGGTAACAAAGGCTTTAAAGTATTCCTAATAGGCTCAAAATCGCGTCATATGTCGGAGAGGGTCAATATCTCTCTGGGAAGCCAAAGTTAAAACCTCATCACTTCTCATCTGTGGCAAGTTTGTGGAAACCAACAACATCCTCTATTGGGATAATTGTGTATACTGTCTTTACAGTTGTCAACATGCAGTGGATCTATTCGTGTAAACATCGTGCCGACCAAATTGTCCGGAGCTATTTCGTCTTGATTAATTTTAACATTTTGAATATACAACGCCGCCAGGCTTAATTTTGTTTTCTCTTATTAAGGGGAGGTTTTTAGTTTGGTCCCTAGATATCCATCAAGCTTAAGATTACACCCCCTTGAGCCCCTTTCAAGATAAATTTGTAAATTTTTCGGTAGAAAACTGTCCCGGCTGAAAGCCGGTTCCTCTTAAATTACAGGCTCGCTATCGCTCGCCAGGATAAAATCGACACCTAATTTGCACGAAAGGTCTTAAAATTTACGGAAATGGGGCGAAAGTTCTTAAAATCGCCAAACTAATGGGGCGACTGTCTTAAAATCTCAAAAGCAATGGGGCTAAACATGAGGGAGAAAGGGGTCCCGAAAAAAATCCCTCAAGTCGATATCTCCCCTTAAAAGGATATTTTCATTCTGGGAAAAAAAATTGTTGGAAGACTGTTAATTTGTACTCCTCTGATTAGTAAAGATACTTTCTCAACTGCATTAAATCTGTCTACATTAAGTCTGGCTACTAGCCTTACTGATAGATACTGAAGAAGTTAATGAGTGGGACCTGGACAGTTTAGTGTAACCTTCAGGGAAATATCCAGCTTCTCAATAATTATGAAAATTATCTTTTACTGGACGTGAAAACTCCACCACTTAGCAGTTGTATTTCTGGTACTTAAAGATAGCACATGAGAACACTGTATCAGCTTAGCATTTCAATAGGTTTCCGCAATTTGCAAGACACTATACTGTAAACATACTCTCAACGATTTATCGGTATTTTATACTATTATTTTCATGGGGAATTATGTGAGTATTGCGTATGTTTCAATATCAGTGATTATTTACATGGAATATATAGTTTTAGCCACACCAACGTCCAATAAAGTTTTAGTAACATCAAGCTCTGGAACCTTAAGGTCATTATCGGCATCGATATGATCAATGGTAACGTTATAACAACTGACTGGTGGATATATATATATTTTTTGTTTTTTTTTTTTTTTTTTTTTTGTTTTTTTTTTGGGGGGGAGGAAATGATGGTGGGTGAATGTAGTGGGAAGGGATGGAGGGGGAGGAAGGTTGGGAGTAAGTGATGGTGGGTGAATGTAGTGGGAAGGGATGGAGGGGGAGGAAGGTTGGGAGTAAGTGATGGTGGGTGTATATAGTGGTAAGGGATGGAGGGGGAGGAAGGTTGGGAGTAAGTGATGGTGGGTGTATATAGTGGTAAGGGATGGAGGGGGAGGAAGGTTGGGAGTAAGTGATGGTGGGTGTATATAGTGGTAAGGGATGGAGGGGGAGGAAAGGTTGGGAGTAAGTGATGGTGGGTGTATATAGTGGTAAGGGATGGAGGGGGAGGAAGGTTGGGAGTAAGTGATGGTGGGTGTATATAGTGGTAAGGGATGGAGGGGAGGAAGGTTGGGAGTAAGTGATGGTGGGTGTAGGTAGTGGTAAGGGATGGAGGGGGAGGAAGGTTGGGAGTAAGTGATGGTGGGTGTATATAGTGGTAAGGGATGGAGGGGGAGGAAGGTGGGAGTAAGTGATGGTGGGTGTATATAGTGGTAAGGGATGGAGGGGGAGGAAGGTTGGGAGTAAGTGATGGTGGGTGTATATAGTGGTAAGGGATGGAGGGGGAGGAAGGTTGGGAGTAAGTGATGGTGGGTGTATATAGTGGTAAGGGATGGAGGGGGAGGAAGGTTGGGAGTAAGTGATGGTGGGTGTATATAGTGGTAAGGGATGGAGGGGGAGGAAGGTTGGGAGTAAGTGATGGTGGGTGTATATAGTGGTAAGGGATGGAGGGGGAGGAAGGTTGGGAGTAAGTGATGGTGGGTGTATATAGTGGTAAGGGATGGAGGGGGAGGAAGGTTGGGAGTAAGTGATGGTGGGTGTATATAGTGGTAAGGGATGGAGGGGGAGGAAGGTTGGGAGTAAGTGATGGTGGGTGTATATAGTGGTAAGGGATGGAGGGGGAGGAAGGTTGGGAGTAAGTGATGGTGGGTGTATATAGTGGGAAGGGATGGAGGGGGAGGAAGGTTGGGAGTAAGTGATGGTGGGTGTATATAGTGGTAAGGGATGGAGGGGGAGGAAGGTTGGGAGGAAGTGATGGTGGGTGTATGTAGTGGGAGGGGTGGAGAGATGGAGGTGGAGGGAGGTTGTGAGGAAGTAAAGGAGGGTATTATGTAGTGAGAGGGCTAGCGGGTGTTAATAGTGTTTAAGGGGTATAGGTATACAAATAGTGGCAAGAGTGGTGTACATAGGGGAAGGGGTACGGGGTCTTGATAATGTTTAGGTGGTGAAGGAGGTATATAGATATGAATAGTGGAGGAGTGTTGTACATACTAGAAGGGGTAGGGGGTCTTGATAGTATTTAGGGGGTAGGGGAAGTATTATAATTCCACCTATATAATTCACACATTTCACAGTTACACTTACTAGGTCTTTGTGATCAATGGATAATGAGCGATTTCAATCGTCAATAAGCATTTTATTCTACAGGCCTTACACTCAGATATCATAAATATACACAACATATATAAGCTATTTATTTACATACAATAATGCCCGAATGACTACACTAAACCCTAACTAAGGCTCTACTATACCCCACAAACACGTTTTTTTGTTGTTGGCCATCCTCTCGCCATGTCCCCCTTAACCCAAGTAGCTGACATACATTGTGTGTCTCCCCAGCACTCCACCAAAATATTCACCATCACAACTTCCTTTATGTAGATGTCTGCGGGAGAGACACAGTCAGGAGGGACCATACAACAACTAGGAATGCCTTGGTAGTTTGTTTTTATTTTCTGTTCGTATTCGATATATAAGATATTTACTGTAATCTCTACTCGTAAATTATCTGTGGAATCCTTCTTCACCTATGCTGAGTGCCCTTTTCCAGAGGCTGTTTCATGCCGCGAGGCCTGTGCAGCTTCCCCCCCCCCCCGCGCTCTCTCTCTCTCTCTCTCTCTCTCTCTCTCTCTCTCTCTCTCTCTCTCTCTCACTCTCACTCTCTCACTCTCTCTCTCTCTCAACTGTTGGACCGTTAGTCGATGAAAATGGAGAATACACCAAAGACGAAGTACAAATGAGTAATGCCCTAAATACCTTCTTTGCATCAGTTTTTACAACGGAAGACCTCAGTGATATCCCTACACCATCGCTGATTCAGATTGATAATTCAGATGTTCTAAGCAACATCACCGTTACAGAGAGAGAAGTATTGAATTGTTTAGATAAACTCAAGGTAAATAAAACGCCTGGACCTGATAAAATCTCACCTAGAGTCCTAAAGGAAGCTAAGGATCAGCTCTCCAAACCATTGACATTGCTATTTAATAAATCCTTGCAGTCTGGAAATATGCCTGATCAGTGGAAGCTAGCCAACGTAACACCGATATTCAAAAAAGGCAGCAAATCCCTACCAAGTAACTATCGTCCAATTAGCTTAACCTCAGTTGTATGTAAAATGTTAGAAACACTCATAAGAGACAGACTCGTAAATCACTTAGAGGAAAATAACATACTTAAAGATACTCAACACGGCTTTCGTAAAAAACGTTCCTGTTTAACAAACCTCTTAGACTTCTTCCACGATATCCTCAACCTCTACGATGAGAGCAAAGCTGTAGATATTATATACCTTGATTTTCAAAAGGCCTTTGACAAAGTTCCCCACAAACGTTTACTGCTAAAACTAAAAGCGCATGGAATACAAGATGGTGTGTTGGAATGGATAGAAAATTGGCTCAGCGACAGAAAGCAAAGAGTGGTCATAAACGGTAAGGCATCTAAATGGACCAATGTAAGTAGCGGGGTACCCCAGGGATCGGTACTAGGACCAATTATCTTTCTAATTTACATCAACGACATAGATGAGGGTGTCACCTGTACAATCTCAAAATTTGCTGCTGACGATACAAAAATTGCAAATAGCGTACTCTCAAAAGAACAAGTTGACGATATGCAACACAATCTAGATAAGTTGTCATGTTGGGCCCAAATTTGGCAAATGAGTTTCAATGCGGATAAATGTAAAGTACTACATATCGGACACCAAAATGAGAAAGCAAACTATTTGATGAATGGCACTCAGCTTAAGAATGTAAATAGAGAAACCGATCTGGGAGTAACAATATCAAGTAACCTAAAACCGAGCCAACAATGTTCAGAAGTTGTTAAGAAGGCAAACAAAATAATTGGCTTTATAGGCAGGTCATTTGAGCATAAATCCAAAGACGTTATCCTAACCCTTTACAATTCTTTAGTCCGCCCTCTTCTTGAATACTGCGTTCAATCCTGGTGCCCTTATTACCAAAAAGATATAAACAAGCTAGAACGAGTTCAACGTAGAGTTACCAAAATGATACCTAGCCTAAAGAACAAACCATACGAGGAGCGTCTTAGAGAATTAAATCTATTTCCTTTAACCCAGCTCAGATTAAGAGGTAACTTAATTCAAGTGTTCAAAATCATCAAAGGCATTGACAATATGAACAGTAGTAAGTACTTCACTATCGACCAATCTAATTACACGCGGGGAAACGGTTGCAAAATTATTGGTAAATCTTTTAACTCACACGAAGCTAAGAATTTCTTCTTCAACCGAGTTGTCAACTTATGGAATGGGCTTCCCCGAGATGTCATAGACTGCAGCATCGTTGATTCATTTAAACTTCGCCTAGACAAATATCTCGCATCAAACCCGCGACTGACTGCGTTTGTAAATGAATAACTTTATTTTATCCTCTCCTCAGTTACTAACCCATCTGTCCCCTACTACCTTCCTAATCCTGCCACGGACATTAGTTCCAGGGCAGTAGTTCCCTTTCCAATGTTCCCTTACCCACTCTAAACCGCTGTTGGACACTTGATCCTCAGTGTTTTGGAGGACAAGCAGCCTAGAAGGGTCACTAGATCTGTTGTTGCTTGATTTCCTTTGTACTCCTTTGTACTCCTTTGTACTCTCTCCACCATAACAGTATAACAGTAATGTATGTCAGTAACCGTATAATATCCCTCGGCTCTGTCCCCAATATGTTGCCCAGCTGGTGCACAGAGAGAGAGAGAGAGAGAGAGAGAGAGAGTGAGTGAGAGGGGAGGGGGGGAGTGACAGAAAAAGAGGGTGTGTTACATGGAATATTTGATATCTTGAGACTTTGCCACAGAGTTGTTGGTGTTAGTGAGGGTTGTGGACTGACTTTGAATTACTAGATTGTTTGTATATTTGATTTAATGGAAACACACTTTGTCAGGAGATCAATGTCCAGATTTAAAAATACAAATATGCTTGTATTTTATATATATATATATATATATATATATATATATATATATATATATATATATATAATTATAATTATATATATATATATAGAGAGAGAGAGAGAGAGATTTGGTAGGGGTAAACACAGGAAGAGCTTCCATTCTTTATTGTCTAACGTTTCTGGCTATGTATAATCCATCTTCAGAGAGATACTGTTAGAGAAACTCTCTGAAGATGGGTTTTCCATAGCCCGAAACGTTAGAGAATAAAGAATTAAAGCTCTTCCTGTTGTTTCCCCCACTGAATCCATCTTTCTGTCAGTATGTATCCTTCACACACACCCATATATATATATATATATATATATATACCGGTATATATATATACTGTATATATACCGGTATATATTATATACTATATATATATACTATTATTACTATGTTACCTCTACCAACCGACTTTACTCCTAAACTCAATTAATGAAATCAACAAATACATATGGCAGTCCAGGGATTCGAACCTAGGAGCCTCACACCGAAATTCATTGCATTTATCCATTGCGCTACGAAGACATTATAATATATAATTATATATTCAGTATATATATCACTCACACGCCTTGTACAGGTGGTATAACTTCTTCAATTTACCTTAAAATGTGTTTGGTTTGGTACCGACAGATTAAACGTGTTGGCGTCCCACTCTCTCATTAGACAGTAATTACACACACACACACACACATACACACACACACCCTCGCCTCGAAAAACACTTTACCGACATTTCTGCTGACCTAGGCCGCCTCTCTCTGGCCTATAATTGGCTGGGAGTGGGGACAGTAGAATTAAATTCCGGTTCAGGAAATTGTATCACTTAACTAAGCACTTGCAGCGTTGCATCTCCCTACGACCGTTGTATCTTGGCAGCCGATGTCACAAAGGGATTATCTCATTTATCATTTATTTTCGATGACCAATTTTATTCTGAAATTTGTTCTGGTATATTTTGCATTGATGCCTAACCTTGTTTACCCAGCTGTATGTTTTGCCGCTAGACTGAACTTTGGCCGTTTTGTTACCATTTGGCCACACAACCAAACTTCTGACTGCCCTACTGAACCGCAGATCGCCTAGTTCAACTCATCAGTTTGTGTTTGATATTTGTTGCCGCTAAGCTTCCTTGACAAACTGTTGGCCCTCCAGGCAAATCTTTGGCTGGCCTGCTGAACTTTAGGTTGCCTTCCTGAACTTTTGGCTGACCCCCAAAATTGGGGAGCCTATAAACAAGGTTTTGGCCGCTGGGCTGAACTTCTGGGCACCCAGCTGATGCAATTGGCCAGTCGGCCACCCAGCAATCTGTTGGCCATCCTGCCAAGCCTGACCAAGCGTTTGGTTGTCCAGCTGTACTCTTGGAGGCTCCACCAAGATTTTGACCATCCATCTATATTTGTCATCACCCCATAACATTTTGGGTTGCTGGGTCGAAATTTGCCGGCCATCCAAATTATGAGGGAAGAAAGGAGGAATATTGATGTTGTCAAGAAACATGACTGCCATAGGATACATCGGTGTTTTCACGCCAAATGGTTTACTTCTCTTTTCGTTACACTCCTTCTTCAACACAGGTATAAAGTTGTATCGTGTCAGTCTCCACCAAGATCACTAACCCAGACAAACCCTTCACTACCATTATTGGTGACCTAGGCTGCCACTCCCTCCATTGTTATTGGTGACCTAGGCCGCCTCTACCTCCATTGTTATTGGTGACCTAGGCCGCCTCTACCTCCATTGTTATTGGTGACCTAGGCCGCCTCTACCTCCATTGTTATTGGTGACCTAGGCCGCCTCTCCCTCCATTGTTATTGGTGACCTAGGCCGCCTCTACCTCCATTGTTATTGGTGACCTAGGCCGCCTCTACCTCCATTGTTATTGGTGACCTAGGCCGCCTCTCCCTCCATTGTTATTGGTGACCTAGGCCGCCTCTACCTCCATTGTTATTGGTGACCTAGGCCGCCTCTACCTCCATTGTTATTGGTGACCTAGGCCGCCTCTCCCTCCATTGTTATTGGTGACCTAGGCCGCCTCTACCTCCATTGTTATTGGTGACCTAGGCCGCCTCTACCTCCATTGTTATTGGTGACCTAGGCCGCCTCTCCCTCCATTGTTATTGGCTTGGAGTGGGGAGAGTGTTATTCCATTCCAGTTCTGGGAATTCTGACAGGTGGCTCAAATATGTTGTATCTCCCAATGACCGTTGTATATTGACTGCTAAGTCGTAACTCTCATGCCGGCAATGTTCAACAAAAGTATCCCCATTAATCAGTCAAACTGATAGTTATATAACTTAACTAGGTAAATGGTGTAATGTAAGACATAATATATCTATATATCTATCTATCTATCTATATACAGTATATATACAGTATATATATATATATATATATATATATATATATATATATATATATATATATATATATATATATATATATATATATAAAGCTACTCTTTTTAATAGATAAGAATACATTTTCATCAAATGTTGTCCTATCAACTTATGTTATATAAAATCATGTTCACAAATTGCTGTATAATTTTATAATAGTCATGTTATAAGATGAGACTGAGAAAACAATAATATGGGACACCAGTCTCAGCTGGAGCTTCTTTATTAGACTTGGAAATAGCTTTAAATTGCGAGTCAAAATGAAGAATCTGAGTAAGAAGCCTTCAGGAAGTGTAAGATGGAGCTTTGGAAATCTCTCAACTTTTATGAGAATGTTTTCACCCCGAGAGAGAGAGAGAGAGAGAGAGAGAGAGAGAGAGAGAGCTACATAGATACACAGACCACACAGACCTCAACGTGTGGTCTGTGTATCTATGTAGCTCGCTCTCTCTCTCTCTCTCTCTCTCTCTCTCAGAGTCGGGGTGAAAACATTCTCATAAAAGTTGAGAGATTTCCAAGGCTCCATCTTACACTTCCTGAAGGCTTCTTACTCAGAGAGAGAGAGAGAGAGAGAGAGAGAGAGAGAGAGAGAGAGAGAGAGAGAGAGAGAGAGAGAGAGAGAGAGAGAGAGAGAGAGAGAGGACAGAAGGTGGTGATGATAATGATGGTGGTAGTGATGATAATACTACTAATAATTAATGTGCCAGCATTTATGGCAACAATCAGTATCACAATAGCGTATGCCCATGTTACGGTACTCATAGCCGTACAGTCTCTAATCATCTCTCAGACCTTGGAATAAAGACACCTATCTACTTGCCTTTGCCTCTGTATGTGTATGTTTTTCATACTGGGAGACCCACTACTTGGGAAACCTCCAGAACTCCTACCACTGCTGAACACAAGGTCGGTAAAGAAAGAGCAGCCATTTTTTTTTTTTTTTTTTTTTTTTTTTTTTTTTTTTTTTACAACCAAGGCATGTTCCTTACAGTTCTTTTGTACCTGGCAGCCTCAAATACATAATTATGTCATCAGTAATGACTGTTAGCCTGGCAGATTTTGTATATCGTTTGTTAGTGCCAAACACTTTAACTACAGCCAACACCAACATAAATAACCAAGAACCATTACCATCCAGCCTGGATGTGTATGTCAATCATCACCTCTGAACTCCATCCCTGATGATTTCTCCAACAGTGGCTCAATAACCAGATGGATGATCGTGTACAGCTATCTGGACACTTGGACCTCACTCCATCACCTCCGTAGCTCTGCTGGACACCTGGGGCACCACTTGTGTGATGACTGTACAGGTGGTCTGTTTATTTGTAAGTCAATGCATAAATGGTAATTATAATATCAGTATGTATTATATTATTGCCATAATGATAATGATTATATAAGAAAATTAAGAAGTAATAGGAGGACTTGAAAAAGGAAGCAGATAAGAAAGAAGGGAGGGAAGATAAAGTAGAAGAACATGACTAAGATATGTAAACGTATATAAATAAATGGATAATAAGCGAGAGAGGAATTTGGGTTAAAGAAGAGTTAGAAGAGAAAAATGGAAAGAAGAAGATAACGATGGAAGAATGTGAAAATATAAACATGCAGAAATGTGAGGAATATAGAAAATGAAAATAGTGTGAAGCTGGGAATCTTGAAGGGAAAAGGAAATAAGATTGGAATGGATGTATATGAACATTCCTGAGAGGGTGAGGGGGTCAGTGAATGGATGTGTATGAACATTCCTGAGAGGGTGAGGGGGTCAGTGAATGGATGTATATGAACATTCCTGAGAGGGTGAGGGGGTCAGTGAATGAATGTGTGGGTGGTGTGTGTGTGTGTGTGCGTGCGTGCGTGCGTGCGTGCGTGCGTGCGTGACAGAGAAAACAAAAATCACGTTTGGGTATGTAATATTTTCCTAAATGAGAAAGCTTATAGGCCTACGTATTGAATGTTGTTCGTCATATATATATATATATACAGTATTTTTTTTTTTTTTTTTTTTAAGATTATTGGTGATTGTCAAATTGTTTTATTTATCTAATGTAATACTGAATCTAGAGTATATATTATTATATTTACGATGCCCTAGTTACCTAGTATTTCAGAAGTAAACCAGTTATTAATACAATACAACCAAGACTATTTGTCACCATCCGTCACACACAAGGACATTGGTGGTTGCAGGTAGTTTATTGTGGCTTGTTCAGTTGATGTTGGCAGTCATTTATGGGTTGGTAATTGCTATGAACATAGTATTATTTATGTTCTGTACCGAAGAGTGCTTGGCTGGTGCAGTTAGTTTATTGTAGCGTGTTCTTTTGATGTTGGCAGTAATTTATGGGTTGGTAATTGCTATGAACATATCATTATTTATGTTCTATACCGAAGAACGACAAAGCCTATTGAATATTCGTATAACAATCCATATTTTTGGCATATTAAGAAAGGGGTCATTACCCTTTGATGGTTAGGATAGGATTGGTTAGTTAAACTATATTAGTTAGGCTACGATGGTTAAGTTAGGGTAGAATGGTTTCAATGAATTAGGATTATAAATACAGTTAATACAAAATTAGAGTTAAGAAGGTACCGTACATTAGATTACCTTGCTATCCTGCTAGCTTATCTTCCAAAGGGTGGTGACTAGTTTATTAAAGTTCTGAAGGGTAGGTGAATGAGTGTGTAAATATATATGCGCTTATGTAATTGTATATAGGTGTATGTTTTGGTATGAGTGTGTGTAATTGTGCGTTTGCGTGTTATCATGTTTGTATATGCAAGCCCTTGTGTGTATGTGTCAGTTTCTGTGAAGTAGGTGTTTGTGTTTGCATGTGTCTTGAGTGGGCGCTACTTTGGTATGCTGACTTCAGGTGTTGTATACACAATCCCCCCCCCCCCCCAAACACACACACACACACACACACACATTTAAAGTCTTAAAGTCGAGGTGTTCGTGAGGACTCTCTCTCTCTCTCTCTCTCTCTCTCTCTCTCTCTCTCTCTCTCTCTCTCTCTCTCTCATACACACACACCTGTTAAGTTTTTATTCGGCATTATAATCAGCGTTTGAAATAACCTTTGAAATCAATTGGTTTCATGCATGGTCGTACCTTATAATTGTCTATTGTCTCGCTGTTAAAACCCCTTGAATCTCTGACGCGTTTAAACAGTTTATTTTGGCTATCATTAGACGATTTTATGCAGCTTAGGAAGGCTCTATGGGTATTAAAACGGTAAAGACTAGCTCAATCAACCCTCTGACTTCCACATACCCTTCCTAATCTGAATACAATCGTCTAATAATGACAACAGAAAACAGAAAAGAAATGCTTGAAAGGGTTAAGGTCAGAGGTCGGTGTGGAATGTACAGTTTTAATTTATCACCGTATTTATTGAGAAGCGTTGCTGATTTTGTATTTAGATATGTATGATCTAATGTACAGGTATATTCCATGGAACTTGGGAGCCTATTCTGCATGCTCAACCTTGAGAAACGAGTTTTAAAGAAGGTTATTTATTATATATCTCCATATTTTTAGATACTATGCTAAGATACATCAACCATATAAATAGGACCTAAAGGAAGGTACCCATTAACATTTTGTTAAATAAGAAATACATCTGCATACCCCAACCCTGCAAAAGTGGGGAAAAAGACATTTCAAACTTTAGATGTAGCCTACTTACTGAGATACCCATCTGAAACTTGCAAGCAAGAACTATATCGTTTACAAGAAGTTCCATATTGAAGCTATGCTGGTTAAAACATAAAATAATACTGCAAACTCAAGAAAACACCGTTTGATGCAATCATCGTGTATTAATTTTCAACTTGATGAGGACAATCTCTTCAACTCCAAATGGGTTTTCCTCCTAGTAAATGTTTTGTTTTGTTGTGGTGGATAAAATTACCTGGATGACAAATAAGTATTATCTCTCACACACGCGCATACACACGTGCGCAGTTGTTTTTCATTACACAAAATAAATACTGATAGGCATAAACATAAATACTGATAGGCATAAACATAAATACTGATAGGCATAAACATATATACTGATAGGCATAAACATAAATACTGATAGGCATAAACATAAATACTGATAGGCATAAATATAAATACTGATAGGCATAAACATAAATACTGATAGGCATAAACATAAATACTGATAGGCATAAACATAAATACTGATAGGCATAAACATAAATACTGATAGGCATAAATACTGATAGGCATAAACATAAATACTGATAGGCATAAACATAAATACTGATAGGCATAAACATAAATACTGATAGGCATAAATACTGATAGGCATAAACATAAATACTGATAGGCATAACATAAATACTGATAGGCATAAACATAAATACTGATAGGCATAAATATAAATACTGATAGGCATAAACATAAATACTGATAGGCATAAACATAAATACTGATAGGCATAAATATAAATACTGATAGGCATAAACATAAATACTGATAGGCATAAACATAAATACTGATAGGCATAAACATAAATACTGATAGGCATAAACATAAATACTGATAGGCATAAATATAAATACTGATAGGCATAAACATAAATACTGATAGGCATAAACATAAATACTGATAGGCATAAACATAAATACTGATAGGCATAAACATAAATACTGATAGGCATAAATACTGATAGGCATAAACATAAATACTGATAGGCATCAACATAAATACTGATAGGCATAAACATAAATACTGATAGGCATAAATACTGATAGGCATAAACATAAATACTGATAGGCATAAACATAAATACTGATAGGCATAAACATAAATACTGATAGGCATAAATATAAATACTGATAGGCATAAACATAAATACTGATAGGCATAAACATAAATACTGATAGGCATAAATATAAATACTGATAGGCATAAACATAAATACTGATAGGCATAAACATAAATACTGATAGGCATAAACATAAATACTGATAGGCATAAACATAAATACTGATAGGCATAAACATAAATACTGATAGGCATAAACATAAATACTGATAGGCATAAATACTGATAGGCATAAACATAAATACTGATAGGCATAAACATAAATACTGATAGGCATAAACATAAATACTGATAGGCATAAACATAAATACTGATAGGCATAAATACTGATAGGCATAAACATAAATACTGATAGGCATAAACATAAATCAGTAAAATTATATCAACTTCATTATTTAATTTTGACTTACTATACGAACTATTGTCGAGTAACTTCATTATAATTTTCAAATTGCAGTAAATAGCTTCCACTTATACCCCAGTGGTGATGGGCTGGTCTATCAGAGTGAGAGCTGAGCGATCTCTGCCATACCCATAGCTTACTCTGACTGTTCCTTTTACTTATCTATCTTCTAGATCTCAAGTGACGGCGTCTTTTCCGTGGATCGACCTCCCTACTGCCAACCTAAAAGTTGGCAGATTGGGAGCCAAAGCGTCACATTTTTCCTTTGCCCCTCAACTTTCTCTTCATAATTGCTGAGGGGCACAGGGCCCTGGGTGGGGCTTTGGTTTCCCGGGCGTTTCCTCACCCTCCCCAGCTCCCCGCCATGGAGTGCTTTCGGTCACCCAGGCTTTATTGTGGTCGGCAGGGAGGGTTCTGTGGGGGCGCTCGGTTATGGCCTTGGCCTTGCTCGGGGCCTTGGGGCTGTTCGGCCAGGCAGCTTGGGGAACAGCAACAACAACAACAACTTATACCCCATTGTATATTTACTAAGTTTTCCTTCAAATTGCATGATTACGGTTCAGTTACACTCTCTCCATTACTGTTCGCTATCCGACTAATGCATGAAGGTGGTTACCGTCAATTGTGTTCACTAATGTATGATAATTTATGTACAGTTGCTCACGTTAGAGTTGTCAGCTGTACCTGCAGTACAGTTCCATGACTACTACGGTGTCATACGACTATTTCAGTATTACGGATTTACTCAGAGTTGTGAATATTACATACGAAAAAAGGTTGGCTTTGAGTATATATCCCGAATATTTTCATATGGAATTTTTAGTTTAAATAATGTGGGATATAGTCTAATTGAACAAAGGGTTAAGACCCATTATAGTATCATATAATTATGTCCGATAATCCGTAACGAATACCAGACTCCGAGACTAGGCCAGACAGATGGACAAAGTCGCCGTGGAGCATATTTTGTCACGATCAGGATCATTGATTTGGATTTTACAGTTTATACCGAGATCCTAGCTTAGCTGCTGGAAATGATCATATTGAGTTGAGTTACTGCGCGAAAAGTCCGAGTTACTAGGCATAAAGTTGTCTTGAACTAAGACAGCTGTTGTTGGAGGTTATAATGTAACGTACAACTTGTAACTGTGTGTGGGGGACATCAAGATCTTTCATTCCCTTATATTGTTAGTGATATCCATAATGGTCGTTGGACGGGCCACGATGTATATTATCGCCTCAGCCTAACATATAGCTATGAACTCTTATTTGGTGCTGCTGATAGATCTATATAATAGGACACAGTTATAGATCTTCAAGACACTTGTGTTCCCTGTCATGTTATTTGGTTGTGAGATATGGACACTCAACAGTAGCTTGGAGAGACCCATCACCTCCTTTGGTACCAAATATCTCCACAGGACCATGGGCTACAGCAGGTATGACCACATATCAACATCAAATATCTCTAACTGATTGAGGACATATTATAATTTTACTTGTGTGGTTCGTAAGCATCACCTTTGGCACCTGGTTCATCTTCCTGAAGTTGGCACTCTTCACGCTGCAGTTTTGGAGGAGTCCTAGGAGAAGATCAAATGTCTCCTTACTGAGATAAGTTGATTAATCATGTCATCAGTTACTTGGGATAGAAATTGTTTTAGCCTTGACCTTCACCTGTAGAAATCCCCGTGAGTGGGAGGGTAAATTTAGTGATTGGTTGTACTGTGCTATAGTACGTTAAAGGATGGATCCCTCACAGATCAATGGATGGATCCCTCACAGATCAATGGATGGATCCCTCACAGATCAATGGATGGATCCCTCACAGATCAATGGATGGATCCCTCACAGATCAATGGATGGATCCCTCACAGATCAATGGATGGATCCCTCACAGATCAATGGATGCACAACTATCTCATGAGCTAGGTGTCTTGGGTTCAATTCTAAGAGGCCCACGTTATAAAAGGTATAAACGCTCGGGGAAAAACAAGTATTGCAAAGCAAAGTAGGCCTCTGTCGAAAGCTGCAAACCATCTAGCCATTCCAACCCCTTATCCATTCTACCGCCCTGTTTGTTCTCTCACTCTCTCTATCCGAGACAACTCTTTCGGCTCGTCCAGAGCAACAAGCAGATAAACAACAGAAACAACAAAATGAGGCAAATGGTAATTAGACTCACATAGAGTTCCCGACAGAAGCAATAATAAGGGGATCTTCTTGACTATAGTCACATTACTACTAGTCCCTGACCAACATGCTTGTATGTCTGATTACTACAGACTTCACACACAACCACAACCTTTCCAACAGAACCATAACATTCCGCAAACACTCCTTACCAAGCCAGAACATAGCCTCCTCAGTGAGTTACACTGGCAGTCATCATTCCCACGGGGATGTTGGCCAATAAAGGCTGGTTATAATAATGATGGTGATAATGTTAAGGAACAAGAGGCTTACATTCGTTTAGGTTTAACAATCCACAAATATGCAATTAATCTGCAATGTCATGTTGTGGACTGGGAAGCTGGTCCAGGTATGATACACTCACATAATGGTGCAATACTCTTGACTGTTGATTTAAGGCCTCACCCTCAGTTCTGGCATATGGTTGAGCAGTTTGACCCACGGTAAAGCCGCTACGTCAACAACAACACACGGTTGGGACCTGTTGCTGGTGGTGGTGGTGGTGGTGGAATCCATTTCATCATTTGGTAAATATACGGGTTGTGTTTTTTACCTGCGGTGGAACGTTTAATGGAACTCTGAACGATCTACTTTGTTTTTATTATTGTTGTTGTTTGGGATCAGAGGTGGTGTGTTGGTAAAGCCGGTATCACAGGAGCGTTTTTTCACTCAACATTTATCCTTAACACTGGTCTGGCAGCTTATGAGGTAAACATTTAGATTATTTCTAATGTTGACTATAACAGCTCTCGTGTGATACCGGCTTAAGACCATCGTATGTTATTGCGCTATGCTATATGGAGCGGAAATTGGGTATGTCAGTGTATATGACCCAATAAAAGTGTTCTGCCATATGAGAGCCAAAACTGCACACTCAGCCCTGAGAAACACGGCAACATGGATGAATTAATATATGGGTCTGCCACTAGCTCACTTTTTCGTTTTGTAGTGATATGTTATTTTAGCTAGTGTTTGTCTTGAGTGCTTACTTAAGTTCCGATATAATATATTCTATTCTATTTGATATGCTCAGGCCCAATCCCCATTTTTCCAATTTTTTATTTTATTTTCCTATATTTTATTATTTTTGTTTATTTATTTATTTATTTTTTCTTGGGGGTGGCCGACTCAAGACAGAACAAGAACAGGAAAACACAAAACACAAGACAAAACAGCGAACAAACACAGACAAAACACAAAATTCACACACATCTAGGTCACCCAGGAGAATACCCAGAGACCAGCTATAATATATAATGCCTAGAATTCCGAGGTGTATTTTTGTAACTATTCTTTTTATATCCGAAATGTTCTGTTTTCAGAATATTGCAATTAGTTCACCAGAACAAAATATATATTTTTGTTGGTCATTAAAGGTGTTGTTCTCATTTAGCTTTGGGTTTCAAACTGTTGTAATAATCCAGTTATTTGTTTGTTTTACTTCAAGCGTCCTTAACCCTTTTATTGGCACACATCCTCCTTAAGCTGAACTTAATTAACTGGCGTTAGCATTGTGATTGATTGAATTATATTTTAGTTTTAATACTGGGAAGTTACAACATGCCAAATGAGTTTACGTCTTATTTCCTTTGGACTAGATTTCTCAACGATAATTCTCACTTTCACCTATAATTCCCCTTTCCTACCACCTCTCGTACACTCACCATCCCTAACCCATTCACCACCACCACTACACCACCCACTACCATCTCTCATGCACTCACCACCCCTAAACCATTCACCACCACCACTACACCACCCACTACCATCTCTCGTACACTCACCACCACTAAACCATTCACCACCACCACTACACCACCCACTACCACCTCTCGTACACTCACCATCCCTAACCCATTCACCACCACCACTACACCACCCACTACCACCTCTCGTACACTCACCACCCCTAACCCATTCACCACCACCACTACACCACCCACTACCATCTCTCATGCACTCACCACCACTAACCCATTCACCACCACCACTACACCACCCACTACCATCTCTCATGCACTCACCACCACTAACCCATTCACCACCACCACTACACCACCCACTACCATCTCTCGTGCACTCACCACCCCTAACCCATTCACCACCACCACTCTTCACCATCATACACTCACCACCACTAACCCCTTCACCATCACCACCACCACCAACTACCACCTCTCATACACTCACCACCACTAATCCATTCACCACCACCACTCTTCACCATCATACACCTTCACCACCACTAACCCATTCACCACCACCACTCTTCACCATCATACACTCACCACCACTAACCCATTCACCATCACCACCATTCACCACCACCACCAACTACCACCTCTCTACACTCACCACCACTAATCCATTCACCACCACCACTCTTCACCATCATATACCTTCACCACCACTAACCCATTCACCACCACCACTCTTCACCATCATACACTCACCACCACTAACCCATTCACCATCACCACCACCACCAACTACCACCTCTCATACACTCACCACCACTAATCCATTCACCACCACCACTCTTCACCATCATACACCTTCACCACCACTAACCCATTCACCACCACCACTCTTCACCATCATACACTCACCACCACTAACCCATTCACCATCACCACCACCACCAACTACCACCTCTCTACACTCACCACCACTAATCCATTCACCACCACCACTCTTCCCCATCATTCACCTTCACCACCACTCACGACCACCTCCCCTACACTCACCACCACTAAGCCACTCTATACCTTCATTCACCACCACCACCACCATCACCACTCACACCATCACACACTCACCACCACTCACACCATCGCCTTTGTTCAGCCAATATCTGTTCGTCTTTTTATTAGTGTTTTTCTTGCCAAGCTTTTCCCGGGATATCCTTAAGCTTACTCTGAAGAAAAGTTTGTACTAGTTGTAGGTAATGGGTATTGTAGTGGGTTTATTTTGGGAAACATCTTGAATGGAGAGAGAGAGAGAGAATGTGTGTGAGAGTGTGTATGTGTGTGTTTTCGAGTGTATAATCTGTATGCTTTGGGGAGATTGTAGACACCAATCGAACAGGGCAATACCCAGGGGAGGCCTCATAGGTATAAGATAGGAATTGCTGGAACTCCTGTGTCATTTTTCTGGCTTCCCTTATTGTTTCTGTTTGTGTCTAACCTATACAGAGAGTAAATCCAGCTAGTTCTTACAAACACCTCTTCCTCCTATTCATTTCACTATACTTAATAAGCACACTACATTTCGTTCCTGTACACCAAAATGTTGTATTTAAATCCGACGTACCTGGCATTTGGCTCGCTATCGCGCTTTCAACTTTGGGGAGACACTTGTTACAGGCAGCTTTGCCTTTTGTCTCCTTCGTACACATAGACAAAACAATGTGTATATATCTACATGGTACGTACTGTATTATAGCCTATGTTTTAATACTGGGAAATACTGGGATTTTGGCCCTGTCACTCTTTCAACTGTGGGGGAGGCACTCGCTATGGGCGGTTGTGCCTTTTGCCTCCCTCAATCACATAGAAAAAAAAAAAAAAAAATGTGCGTGTGTTTCGTCTTTGGACAACTTCTCATAAATATTAATATAGCACCCCTACCTCTCCTTCCTCACAAGTCAGCCATCAGCATCACCAGCACCGGTGTCGTGCCATATCTGAGACTGTCTAAATCAGTGACTAAGCGTTCACCCGCGCATACGTAAGTAGGCCGGCCTGCTCTCTCTCTCTCTCTCTCTCTTTCTCTCTCTCTCTCTCTCTCTCTCTCTCTCTCTCTCTCTCTCTCTCTCTCTCTCTCTCTCTCTCTCTCTCTCTCTCTCTCTCTCTGTATATATATATCTCTATATATATATATATATATATAATCCCAGCCGGACTCGAACCTCCTACATTCAGAACGAGTGTAGTGGATAAATAACTTGGACGCCCGTTCCGAATGTCGGAGGTTCGAGTCTGGCTGGGAGTATATAAACATCTATTAGCTCACGTGTATCTGTGTGTGTGAGAGAGAGAGAGAGAGAGAGAGAGAGAGAGAGAGAGAGAGAGGGGGGGGGGGGGTAGAGAGAGATCTTGGGCGGTGTTTTTGGATAGTATATGATAAAAAAAAAACAAAAAAAAAAAATTAAGGGGAGGTTTCTAGTTTGTTTCCTACTCCTCCAGCAATCTTAAAATGTCACCCCCTTGACCCCCTTTCAAGATAAATTTGTACATTTTTCGGTAGAAAAATGTCACGGCCGAAGGCCAATTACTCTTAAATTACAGGCTCGCTATCGCTCGCCAGGATAAAATTGACACCTAAATGGCACGAAAGGTCTTAAAATTGACAGAATGGGGCGGAAATTCTAAAAAAATCACCAAACTAATGGGGCAAACGTCTTAAAATCTCAAAAGCAATGGGGCTAGACATGAGGGAGAAAGGGGTCAAGAAAAAAGTCCCTCAAGTGGAAATCTCGCCTTAACATAGCCTACATAACATTAACCACTTGGATATAATGACATAAGTTTAGATTAAATGTTGGCTAACGTTATAAGGTTATATATATAGGTCAGGAATTACTAATGGAAGTCAAAGATTAATAACGTTTATTTTACATGTGATGCCTGTAGGTTATTCCTAAGCTGAATTAATTCGTCTATTGGTACCCTAACCAGAATCGAACACATAATTGGTACCCTAACCAGAATCGAACACATAATTGGTACCCTAACCAGAATCGAACACATAATTGATACAATAACCAGAATCAAACACATAATTGGTACCCTAACCAGAATCGAACACATAATTGATACAATAACCAGAATCAAACACATAATTGATACCCTAACCAGAATCAAACACATAATTGGTACCCTAACCAGAATCAAACACATAATTGGTACCCTAACCAGAATCAAACACATAATTGGTACCCTAACCAGAATCAAACACATAATTGGTACCCTAACCAGAATCAAACACATAATTGATACCCTAACCAGAATCAAACACATAATTGGTACCCTAACCAGAATCAAACACATAATGGTACCCTAACCAGAATCAAACACATAATTGGTACCCTAACCAGAATCAAACACATAATTGGTACCCTAACCAGAATCAAACACATAATTGGTACCCTAACCAGAATCAAACATAATTGGTACCCTAACCAGAATCAAACACATAATTGGTACCCTAACCAGAATCAAACACATAATAGGTACCCTAACCAGAATCAAACACATAATTGATACCCTAACCAGAATCAAACACATAATTGGTACCCTAACCAGAATCAAACACATAATTGGTACCCTAACCAGAATCAAACACATAATTGGTACCCTAACCAGAATCAAACACATAATTGATACCCTAACCAGAATCAAACACATAATTGGTACCCTAACCAGAATCAAACACATAATTGGTACCCTAACCAGAATCAAACATAATTGGTACCCTAACCAGAATCAAACACATAATTGGTACCCTAACCAGAATCAAACACATAATTGGTACCCTAACCAGAATCAAACATAATTGGTACCCTAACCAGAATCAAACACATAATTGGTATCCTAACCAGAATCAAACACATAATTGGTACCCTAACCAGAATCAAACACATAATTGGTACCCTAACCAGAATCAAACACATAATTGGTACCCTAACCAGAATCAAACACATAATTGATACCCTAACCAGAATCAAACACATAATTGGTACCCTAACCAGAATCAAACACATAATTGGTACCCTAACCAGAATCGAACACAATTACCTAACCAGAATCAAACACATAATTGGTACCCTAACCAGAATCAAACACATAATTGGTACCCTAACCAGAATCGAACACATAATTGATACCCTAACCAGAATCAAACACATAATTGGTACCCTAACCAGAATCAAACACATAATTGGTACCCTAACCAGAATCAAACACATAATTGATACCCTAACCAGAATCAAACATAATTGATACCCTAACCAGAATCAAACATAATTGTACCCTAACCAGAATCAACACAATTGGTACCCTAACCAGAATCAAACACATAATTGGTACCCTAACCAGAATCAAACACATAATTGGTACCCTAACCAGAATCAACACATAATTGGTACCCTAACCAGAATCAAACACATAATTGGTACCCTAACCAGAATCAAACACATAATTGGTACCCTAACCAGAATCAAACACATAATTGGTACCCTAACCAGAATCAAACACATAATTGGTACCCTAACCAGAATCAAACACATAATTGGTACCCTAACCAGAATCAAACATAATTGGTACCCTAACCAGAATCAAACACATAATTGGTACCTAACCAGAATCAAACACATAATAGGTACCCTAACCAGAATCAAACACATAATTGATACCCTAACCAGAATCAAACACATAATTGGTACCCTAACCAGAATCAAACACATAATTGGTACCCTAACCAGAATCAAACACATAATTGGTACCCTAACCAGAATCACCTTTGATACCCTAACCAGAATCAAACACATAATTGGTACCCTAACCAGAATCAAACACATAATTGGTACCCTAACCAGAATCAAACACATAATTGGTACCCTAACCAGAATCAAACACATAATTGGTACCCTAACCAGAATCAAACACATAATTGGTACCCTAACCAGAATCAAACATAATTGGTACCCTAACCAGAATCAAACACATAATTGGTACCCTAACCATCAAACACATAATTGGTACCCTAACCAGAATCAAACACATAATTGGTACCCTAACCAGAATCAAACACATAATTGGTACCCTAACCAGAATCAAACACATAATTGATACCCTAACCAGAATCAAACACATAATTGGTACCCTAACCAGAATCAAACACATAATTGGTACCCTAACCAGAATCGAACACATAATTGATACCCTAACCAATCAACACATAATTGTACCTAACCAGAATCAAAACATAATTGGTACCCTAACCAGAATCGAACATATTGATACCCTAACCAGAATCAAACACATAATTGGTACCTAACCAGAATCAAACATAATTGGTACCCTAACCAGAATCAAACACATAATTGGTACCCTAACCAGAATCAAACACATAATTGGTACCCTAACCAGAATCAAACACATAATTGGTACCCTAACCAGAATCAAACACATAATTCATACCATTGCCTAAAGGGATAAATTATTACCCATAGCTTACTCTGACTGTTCCTTTTACTTATATATTTTCTAGATCTCAAGTGACGCAGTCTCTTCCGTGGATTGACCTCCCAATCTACCAAGATTGGAAGCCAAAGCGTCACATTTTTCCTTTGCCCCTCAACTTTCTCTTCATAATTGCTGAGGGGCAGAGGGCCCTGGGTGGGGCTTTGATTTCCCGGGCGTTTCCGCACCCTCCTCAGCTCCCTGAAATGGAGTGGCTTCAGTCACCCAGGCTTTATTGTGGTCGGCAGGGAGGGTTCTGTGGGGGCGCTCGGTTATGGCCTTGGCCTTGCTCGGGGCCTTGGGGCTGTTCGGCCAGGCAACTTGGGGAACAACAACTATGGTAGGATTCCTGTGGTACACAGTATCCTACCAAGAAGAGGGGTAAGGAAGGAATGGTCCTCCAGGGCTATTGGTGTAAATAGCCGGCTGGAGAAGTATTGCAAGGCAAATACTATTCCATTCCTGGATAACTGGACCCTCTTCTACGGTAAGGATGAACTGTATGCCCAGGATGGAGTACATCTCTCTCGACTAGGAGTTTCGACCTTAGCCAGCTCACTCGACAAGTTTGTTGCGGGGTTTTGTTAATAAACCATAGGTGTGTAAGTAAAATAGAATCCCAGCCACATGAAATTGATAGTAATAACGAACATTCTGATAGCGTAGCTTTTCCGTCTAGGTCCAGTAGTTCAACAGGTAAAAATAAATTAGTTAAAAACAATAGAAAAATAGTTGCAAATACAAGTAATAGTTTGAGGGTTTATTATACAAATTGCAGGAGTTTATGTAACAAAATGAACGAACTTAGATCACTGGTTAGCAAAGAAAATATAGACATAATAGCGCTAACTGAAACATGGATTAATACAGAAACCAGGCATTTTTTAGCAGAGTTTGATATACCGGGATATAGTTTGTTTAAATATGACCGAACAAGTAGGAGGGGCGGCGGTATAGCAGTGTTTGTCAGGAGTTCATTAAAAAGCTGTACTAAATCAGGTATTAGAGTAAATAATGAAAATGAAAGTGTTTGGGTAGAAGTTAACGAAGGTAGTGAGACTTTAGTTATTGGAGTTATGTATAGACCGCCAAATATGAGTAGAAATGACGGAACATCATTATGGGAGGAAATTAAAATAGCATCAAGGCTTAGCAACGTGTGCATTATGGGGGATTTTAATTTCCCTAATATAGATTGGCAGCAACAAATAGGCGACTCTGATTCAAAGGAGTTTATTGAGGTAGTACAAGATAGTTTTTTATCTCAATTCATAGATACGCCGACTAGAGGTGATAATATTCTCGATTTAGTTTTCAGTAACAATGAACATATGATAAATAGTGTAGAAATCGGGGACCACCTAGGAAATAGTGATCACAATTCTGTGTATTTAATATACAATGGAAAGGTAATATCAGAGAGAATACAACATTAATACCTGACTTCAGAAAAGCCAATTATGGTGGGTTAAGAGAAGCCCTGTTAGCGGACCCTATGGTAAAAAAATTAAGTCGATCCAGGTGTCCAAATGAGTGTATCCTTTCTCAGGCACCTGTCATCTTAAGTCAGGAAGAGACGTCAAACTTGGTAGATACATACGATAATTTTATCAAGTCAGTATTCAATGCGCAAAATAAATATATCC
The DNA here is from genome assembly GCA_032716605.1 of Paralithodes platypus. Taxonomy (NCBI): domain Eukaryota; kingdom Metazoa; phylum Arthropoda; class Malacostraca; order Decapoda; family Lithodidae; genus Paralithodes; species Paralithodes platypus. Next base: position 6,223,175 of record CM064487.1, read on the forward strand.
CCAAAAGAAAATTTAGATCAACACAGAACCAACCCAAATGAATAATAGACTATTAGATCTTCTAGGAAAAAAGAGAGGAATATATAGAAAAATTAAAAAAGGCGAAATTCACCTACTTGCTTACTATCAGAATCTATCACGACAGGTAAAAAAGGATATTAGTAAAGAAAAAAGAAATTATGAAAATAAGATTGCCAATGACTCAAAAAATAATCCTAAAGCTTTTTACCAACTATATAAATCCAAGGTTAGAGATGTAATTGGTCCCCTTAAAACTTCGATAGGAGAAATGACAGAAAATGATTTAGAAATGTGCAGTACATTAAATAGTCAATTTCTTTCCGTTTTCACTAATGAAAATTTGGCACAGTTTCCAGAAGTCCGTAAGGTATACAGCGATAGTATAGATAATAGGTTAAGTACGGTTACTATAAGTAGAAATGATGTGCTTAAGGAAATTGACAGACTGAAACCTCATAAATCGCCTGGTCCTGATGAGGTATATGCTAGAGTATTAAAAGAATGCAGAGATGAGTTAAGTTACCCATTAACATTTCTATTTAACAAGTCATTAGAAACAGGTATAGTTCCAGAAGCTTGGAAGCTTGCAAATGTAGTTCCGATCTTCAAAAAAGGTGATAAATCAATAGCATCCAATTACCGTCCCATTAGTCTCACTTCAATCATAGGAAAGCTACTAGAGTCAATTATTGCTAGGAAAATGAGAAACCACTTAGAAACATTTAACTTAATCAATTCTTCTCAGCATGGATTCACTCAGGGACGGTCTTGCCTTACTAATTTGCTTAGTTTTTTCTCAGAGGTATATGAAGCAGTAGATAATGACAAATCATATGATATTATATATTTAGATTTCAGTAAAGCTTATACATAAATGACCTAGATTTAGGTATAACTAGTAGGATAAGTAAATTCGCAGACGATACTAAAATAGGGAGATCAATTGATTCAGATAGCGATATAGAGTGCCTCCAAAGGGATCTAGATACCTTACATGAATGGTCAGTAAATTGGCAGATGAAGTTTAACATTGACAAATGCAAGGTATTAAAGATAGGGAAGATGCAAACAAATGTTAAATATAAACTAGCTAATTTAGAATTAGAAAATTCAGACTGCGAGAAAGATCTAGGTGTGTTTGTTAGCAATGATTTGAAGCCTAGAAAACAGTGTATAAGCGTTCGTAATAAGGCAAACAGGATTCTCGGGTTCATCTCTAGGAGTGTGAGTAACAGAACTGCTGATGTTATCTTAAAACTTTACTTGTCATTAGTGAGACCCCATATGGATTATGCTGTCCAATTTTGGTGTCCTTATTACAGAATGGACATAGATTCATTGGAGAGAGTACAGCGTAGAATGACAAAAATTATCCATAATATTAGAAATCTTTCGTATGAAGAAAGGTTGAAGAAATTAGGTTTACATTCGTTAGAGAGACGCAGAGTTAGAGGGGATATGATAGAGGTGTTCAAGTGGGATTAACAAAGGGGACATGACAAATGTACTAAAGCTCAGTGATAGCGAAAGAACTCGTACCAATGGTTTCAAATTAGATAAATTTCGTTTCAGAAAAGATATAGGCAAATATTGGTTTGGTAACAGAGTTGTAGATGGGTGGAATGGACTACCAAGTGCTATAGTGGGATCTAAAACTGTAGGGAGCTTTAAGATAAAATTGGATAAGCATATGGACGAGAAGGGTTGGGTGTGAAGGGGGATCAGCCGGGTTGGGCCAATCAGCGCTCTGCAGACCCCCATAATCCTGCGTTAATCTCTAACCGTTTTGGTAAGATGATCCTCAGGGTATTAGAGTATGAAGCCTATAATTGGGCTTTGTAATTGAATTGGGGTTGTGTGGGACAGGGATCTGCCTTGCTTAGGCCAATCGGCTTTCTGCAGACTCCCATTTTCTTATGTTCTTATGTTAACTAACGCATAATCTTCCATTCTTTCTTGCCAGTTTCCTTTGAAAGAGAGAGAGAGAGAGAGTGTGTGTGTGTGTGTGTGTGTGTGTGTGTGTGTGTGTGTGTGTGTGTGTGTGTGTGTGTGTGTGTGATGAAGGTAGTTACTCCTATCACTAACAAAAGACCAAGCCAACCTAAGCCAATTAAGCCATAATTACAGCAATATTTTGGCTTGTGTGGAGAGAGAGAGAGAGAGAGAGAGAGAGAGAGAGAGAGAGAGAGAGAGGGGGGAGGAAGGAGTATGGTGATGGTGATTGGTGATGAAGGAGAAGACAGACGGAAGAAGAGAGACAAAAGTAAGAACTGATTAAGATAGATTGAGAGTTAGTTTTGTGGATTAGAGTTATATACACAGCATATATATGTGCAACCATTTATATAGACCAGGAACAGGGTATCCAAACTGTTGATCGAACTGTTTTTATGTGTATGATGTTATATTGTCATTGAATTCAGGGTAACGATAACATAAGGAACTATTTGGGAGCACTACAGAAAGGTTTTCCGTGTAAAGGTAAACAAGCCAAACCAATACGTTACCGTAAGCTGGTAATAGCGGGCCTACATCAACCTGAGTATGATATACTGACGGTATAGGGGACAAAGAGAAGGGGGGAGGGAGGGGAGGGAAGGTAGGGAGATAGAATAAGAGAGGAGGACGAGGGAGGGAAAGGGGGAGATACTGAATATATACACACTATGAGGAGGAGCACTTTATTGACAACGTTTCGCAAAAAGCTTCATCGGGCCAAAATGTTTACTGCCAGTGAGAGGTACTAGGGCTTCCTGTGTGTAGATAAATAAGTGTCCTGCATAAAGGCAATAATTCACCGTACGAGGATACAATGGGTCGACTGCAACCAATCTGTTTAGTTTAACAAAGCGCAGGCTAAGAGGGGACCTTATTCATGTGTTTAAAATTATGAAAGATATTGACTATGTCAACACATACTTCATTATTGATCACTCAAGTTACACTGAAGGAAATGGTTGTAAGATAATTGGAAAGCCTTTTCACTCGCATGATAATTATAGAGCATTTCTTTTTTAATCGAGTTGTAAACTTATGGAATGGACTACCTAGTAGTATCATTGAGTGTAGTACTGTTCAAACTTTTAAAAATCGTCTATATTAATATTTTGCTCTTGACATGCGATTAACTGTGTTTACAAACGAATGACACCACTTTATACGGTGCTATCCTTTCTTGTTTTAACACGAGATCAGTAGTTTAGTTACAAACAGCCTCGTAAGGATCAATGGATCTGGTGTTGCTTTTATACTTTGTACTCCTTTGTACACTAAGTATGATGTACTGACGGTGTAGAGATAACATAGGATAGGGAGGAGTGGAGGGAAGGGGGAATAGGTGAGGGAGGTAAGCAGGGAATAATATGAAGGGGTTGAGAAGGGAAGAGAGGAAGGTATGAAGGGAAAAGGAAAGAGTAATGTAGGCGTGGAAGAGGTTGGGAGGAAAGAAGAGGTGAGAGAGGTACTGTTCCCTTATATAGGTAACAGAAAGTTTCTCGCAGGATCCAATAGATAACCATACGCAGACACACCGGGTCTACTGCAACCTAAGAATGATGTATTGACTGTGTAGGGACAGAAAGGAAGAGAGAAGGGAGGGATGAGTTCAGGCAGGGAGGAAGATGAATGGAGGTATGGAGGGAGGGAAGTGGGAGGAGGAGAAAAGGAAGGGTAAAGGGGGGTAGGATGAGAGATAGGAGGGGGGGAACAGAGTGAGGAGGTAGGGAGGGAAGAGTTGAGGAACTTGAGGGGAAGGTAGGGTAGGGGGATGAGGTAGGGAGGGAAGAGTGAATGAGGTATGTAGTGAAGGACGAGGGGTAAGGATGGAAGATGGTGAAAGGCAGCTTGGGGGTAATATAATATCGTATACTTTTATATACTATACTGTATATATGAGATATAACCAACACTACTGGAGGATTAATATTTATGTTATGGAATAAACAATTTGCATTTATTAATAACTATGTTTATATAATCTGTAGTTATAACCTCAACAATACATCACTGTAGCCAAATAATTTGGTTCATGTGCTCTGAATTTGTAATACCCTCGGTAATGCCTGGAATCAGAAGCCAGTAATTCTGGAATACGTTGGTGTTTAGGAATTCTCATTTTCAGTATGGGATCCAAATTCCCTACTAAAAGCTTTGTCCAACGTAAAATTCCAGTAATAGTTGGATAATTGGAATGTTGGAAAACGTCTGTTGTTTGCATTAAATTCTATTAAGCATTTATATTTGTACAAACCTGAAAATCCTTGATTTTATAGTTATTTTCATCGTTAATATATCCAGTTATACTTATGTAAAGTAAAGGTCTGGAAATGTAAGGAATATCAGATCATCTAATATGAACATAAATTAACGTTGGTGAATACGATTTACACACCTTATCTCTCGCCGATCCATCCACTCACTCACAGACAACACGCAGCTGCATGCACGACCTCCCGAAATCCATCCTTCCGAATCCTCCCTTCCTCGCGAGGACAGAGTCCACCTGGCCAGGCTGAGATGCGGACACCATCCAGCTCTCCTGAGCTATCAGAAGAGACTGGATGACTCCGTTGTCGACGCCTGCCCGGGATGTAACACAGCACCCCATACCATTAAACACATCATAGAAGACTGCATTTCACACAACCACTTACGCCAACAACACAATCTACACTCAATGAGAGCTCTGTGGGAAAGCCCGATCGTGGCCATGGCCTTCCTCAGGGACTCGGGGCTGTTCGGCCAGGCAGCTTAGGGAACAACAACAACAACAACAACAACACACCTTATGTACAGTATAGGCCCAACAGAATACAACAGTATAACACAAACTGAATATAGGATTAAGGGGAGATATCCACTTGAGGGATTTTTTTCTTGACTCCTTTCTCCCTCATCTTTAGCCCCATTGCTTTTCTAATTTTAAGACGTTCGCCCCATTATTTTGATGATTTTAAAAACTTTCGACCCATTTCTGTCAATTTTAAGACCTTTCGTGCCATTTAGGTGTCGATTTTTTCCTGGCGAGCGAAAGCGAGCCTGTAATTTAAGGGGAACCGGCCTTCGGCCGAGAACATTTTCTACCGAAAAATGTACAAATTTATCTTGACAGGGGGTCAAGGGGGAGTAATTTTAAGCTTGATGGAAGTCTAGGGAATCAACTAAAAACCTCAGCTTAACAAGAGCCATATAATAAACAGCCATATAATAATGTTTATATAATTACCCAGCACTGGAGAACATAATACAACAACAGTTATAAATGCCGAATATTAAACCGCAAATAATTTACGTTTATAAAAATACGCAACACTCTGGAACACAACCAAAGATAAGGTAATAGCAAAAATAATATACTTCTCCCCGTGTCTATTGTCTTGGTAACACAACAACACTCCTTATAGAAAACTAGTACCAACTTTACCTCACAGCGAACATGGTGGCTAAAGAAATACCCAAGAAAGGAAGGCAAGACAAGCTCAGTGAAGAAATACCGATCAATATTGGCTGAACAAAGGTGAGTGTGTGTGTGAATGAGAGAGAGAGAGCTAGAGAGTGGGTAAACTAGTGATGATAGGAGAGCTGTCAATATAAGATAATGATCGTGTGGTGAAGGGTGACGGTGTGTGTGTGTGTAGTGTTGGGTGTACAGTAAATCATGTTAATTTTGTCATTAGTAGTACACACACACACACACACACACACACACACACACACACACACACACACACACACACACACACACACACACACACACACACACTACCAGACAAAGGATAGCCACATAAGAACAAAGCGTCACACAGGCTTTGAAAAAGACAATAACAAAATCTTCTAAAACTTCCTTTGTAACAATTATCATCATTATGGTCAGCCCACACACTGAGCTTTGAGTTGTTGGAGAAAAATACACAGTTATGAAGTATAAATTTGGTTTCCTGGCGTGTTGCAGTAATGTGTAATGCATGGTATTTATTGTTGGTGTGTTGCTTCCTGTATTAATGTGTTTATTATGTTAAGTTATGGTGCAGTCTCTCTCTCTCTCTCTCTCTCTCTCTCTCTCTCTCGCTCTCGCTCTCGCTCTCTCTCTCTCTCTCTCTCTCTCTCTCTCTCTCTCTCTCTCTCTCGTGTTCAGAAATAGACTCCATAAATACCTTAGTTAGTCGGGGAATATTTGGGTCATGGGGGAAGAGGGTGACAGAGAACACCCCTCATGGATGGCCCCAGGGGAGGGGGGAGGGGAGGGGTCTGGGGTATATAAAGAGGTTCCAGGGATCCCCAGGAGCCATTAATGAGATATTGGACGGAGGAAGGTGTGGGGTGGATCATAAAGGGCCTGGGTGGTGGAGGAGGTATTCATTGTGTGCAGGGCTTCTCTCTTGTAGTGTCCTTTCTTGTCTGTAGATTGTGGTTTTCTCATCATATAACTTAGGATTATCGGCATTGGGTAGTGAGTGACTGACAATTATGCATGTTTTTCTGATGGTTAATGATGAGTATAGATAGCTTAACAACATGTTCTCTACGGTTTAATATGTTTCATATTTCATATGAGCCGCGGTGGTCGAGTGGTGAGCACGCTCACGTGTGAATCTGCAAGACCCGGGATCGAATCCCTGCCACGGCGGACATTTAGTGGGTGTGGTAGTACGTCCTAGCATGTTTCACATGTTCGCACCCAGTCAGGAGACATCCTGACGACGTATACAGACTAAACACACATAACAAAGCCACTCCAACAGCTTCCTCTCTCTCCAACACCCCTTCTCCCCTCTCTACACTCTTCAGAAAAATAGGAAAAGTAGGAATGTAGAGACGAGGTGCCGTTGTAAAGGCTTTTCCCTCAATACCTTAATTTGATCTGTTGATGCAAGGTAAGATAGGGATATTTTATCAGCAAAATATCTGGTATAGAATAATGGGTTAATAATAGGTTAATAATGGGTTAATGTAACATGAAACATAATAATGGGTTAATGTAACATGAAACATAATAATGGGTTAATGTAACATGAAGCTCTGGAGTGACTCTTCCTGTCTATTGGCTGGAAAATTCTCGTATATTTCCCTTGCTTGTTTAGGGAATACATTGTGATATATTTTGACTGCCATGAGAGAGGAACAGCGCTATCTGTTACTGTCCTCGTCAATACTGTATTGTCCGGTTGTCTCGTGCATAAAAGTAAGTGAAATTCGTTGGAGTCTCAATTGGAGAGAGGACCATGCGATGTGTATAGTTACTCAAGCAGTAGTTTAAGGGGGGTGACCTGCTTTTTGTTATTTATGTCCTTTTCTCTCTTTCTCTGGCTTGTATCCATTCGGCCCCATTCAGCCAACTATTTTAAGACGTTTATCCCCATCTAGGTGTTGATTTCTTCCTGGCGAGCGATAGCGAGCCAGCATTATATGAAGAAATCCGGCATCGCCGGAGACATTTTTCTATCGAAAAATGTACAAATTCAGCCTGCTGTCAAACAAAAATAAAAAATATGCTGGCTCGCTACCGCTCACCAGTAAAAATTTGACACCTGGATGGGGATAAACGTCTTAAAACAGTAGGCTGAATGGGGCCAAATGGATAAAAGCCAGAGAAAGATAGAAAAGGACAGAACCAAAACAGGTCACCCCCCTTAAATAAAGTGGATTACTGATGTTGATTTAATATTGTAGATTATGTTAGCTGTGGTTACATGAAGTAGTACGACCGTGGCTGGTCACAAACATAAACAAAGCCATATTTACCAGAGTCTATCTACAGTATCTATCTATATGCTCAGGCCCAATCCCCACTTTTCCTATTTTTTTATTTTATTTTCCTCTATTTTATTATTTGTTTTATTTTTTTTATTTTTTTTTTATTTTTTTTATTATTATTCTCTATTTTATTATTTTATTTTATTTTTTTTTTTTTTTTATTTTTTTTTTTTATTTTTTTTTTTTTTTTTATTATTATTATTTTTTTTTTTTTACCAGTCTACTTTGCGTATATACCAACACCTGGTTACTGACAGTTAGCGAGAAGCGTTATTATACAATTAATACGTTGATATAGTTCAGGTGTTGGACTTGGGCGTATTATTAACGATATTGGTCAATGGTAGTGTTCCAGCAAGATAAACACAACAGCAGTAAGGGAGCCCACGTCGTTTGTTTTCGCTTTCTCTCCCTCTCGCTTTGGCTTGTATCCATTCGGCCCCATTCAGCCTACTGTTTTAAGACGTTTACCCCCATCCAGGTGTAAATATTTTGCAGCATATATATATATGTATATATTTTTTTTTTTTTTTACAGCAAGCTAAATTTGTAAATTTTTCGATAGAAAAATTTCTCCGGCGAAGCCAGATTTCTCCATATAATGCTGGCTCGCTTTCGCTCGCCAGGAAGAAATCGACACCTGGTTGGGGATAAACGTCTTAAAACAGTTGGCTGAATGGGGCCGAATGGATACAAGCCAGAGAAAGAGAGAAAAGGAGAGAAGAGAAAAAAGGCAGGTGACCCCCCTTAACAGTGTTGATACAGACTTAGGACTGATCCAAACAACAGCTATATTAATTGTTGTTGGCGAGAAGGGTACTCTGATAATGTGATGACAGTTCTCGAATAAAGTTAAATAGAGGAGTAACATTCCCAAGTGTTGACTCACACTTGAGAATGGTTAACACCGGAGGTAACCAAACTGTTGGATATAAAATTGTGTTTATATTTTGAGTAACG
>CM064487.1:6232007-6315629 GCA_032716605.1 Paralithodes platypus
ACAGAGAACACCCCTCATGGATGGCCCCAGGGGAGGGGGGGGGGGAGGGGTACTGGGGTTTTAAAATTATAAAGAGGTTCCAGGGATCCCCAGGAGCCATTAATGAGATATTGGGACGGAGGAAGGTGTGGGGTGGATAATAAAGGGCCTGGGTGGTGGAGGAGGTATTCATTGTGTGCATGGATTCTCTCTTGTAGGGTCCTTTCTTGTCTGTAGATTGTGGTTTTCTCATCATATAACTTAGGATTATCGGCATTGGGTAGTGAGTGACTGACAATTATGCATTTTTTCTGATGGTTAATGATGAGTATAGATAGCTAACAAACATGTTCTCTACGGTTTAATATGTTTCATATTTCTATGAGCCGCCCCCCCCCCCCCCGGTGGTCGAGTGGTGAGCACGACCTCACCGTGTGAATCTGCAAGACCCGGGATCGAATCCCTGCCACGGCGGACAATTATAGTGGGTGTGGTAGTACGTCCCTAGCATGTTTCACATTGTTCGCAACCAGTCAGGAGACATCCTGACGACGTATACAGACTAAAACACACATAACAAAGCCACTCCAAACAGCTTCCTCTCTCTCCAACACCCCTTCTACCCTCTCTACACTCTTCCAGAAAAATAGGAAAAGTAGGAATGTAGAGACGAGGTGCCGTTGTAAAGGCTTTTCCCTCAAATTACCCGTTAATTTGATCTGTTGATTGAGCAAGGTAAAGATGTAGGGGGGGGGGATATTTTATCAGCAAAATATCTGGTATAGAAATAATGGGTTTAATGTAATAGGAAACATAATTAATGGCGTTAAATGTAACATGGAAAACATAATTAATGGGTTAAATTGTAACATGAAAATAATAACGGGGTTATTAATGGGTTAATGTAAAATGAAGCTCTGGAGTAGTGACTCTTCCTGTCTATTGGCTGGAAAAATTCTATCGTATATTTCACCTTCCTATTGCTTGTTTAGGGAATAATATTTTTGTGATTATATTTTCGACTGCCATGAGTAGAGGAACAGCGCTGGAGCTATCTGTTACTGTCCTCGTCAACTACTGTTATGTACGGTTGTCTCGTGCATAAAAAGTTGTAAGTGATGAGAAAATTCGTTGGAAGTCTAGTCTCAAATTGGAGACAGAGAGGATCCATGCGATGTGCTATAGTTACTCAAACAGTAGTTTAAGGGGGGGTGACCAGGCTTTTTGTTATTTATGTCCTTTTTCTCTCTTTTCTCGGGCTTGTATCCATTTTTTTTTTTTTCGGCCCCATTCAGCCAACTATTTTAAGACGTTTATCCCCATCTAGGTGTTGATTTCTTCCTGGCGAGCGATAGCGAGCCAGCATTATATGAAGAAATCCGGCATCGCCGGAGACATTTTTCTATCGAAAAATGTACAAATTCAGCCTGCTGTCAAACAAAAATAAAAAATATGCTGGCTCGCTACCGCTCACCAGTAAAAATTTGACACCTGGATGGGGATAAACGTCTTAAAACAGTAGGCTGAATGGGGCCAAATGGATAAAAGCCAGAGAAAGATAGAAAAGGACAGAACCAAAACAGGTCACCCCCTTAAATAAAGTGGAATTACTGATGTTGATTTAATATTGTAGATTATGTTAGCTGTGGTTACATGAAGTAGTACGACCGTGGCTGGTCACAAACATAAACAAAGCCATATTTACCAGAGTCTATCTACAGTATCTATCTATATGCTCAGGCCCAATCCCCACTTTTCCCATTTTTTATTTTATTTTCCTCGATTTTATTATTTTTTTTATTTTTTTTTTATTTTTTTTATTATTATTCTCTATTTTATTATTTATTTTATTTTTATTATTTTTTTTTTTTTTTTTTTTATTTTTTTTTTTTTTTTTTTTTTATTATTATTATTTTTTTTTTTTACCAGTCTACTTTGCGTATATACCAACACCTGGTTACTGACAGTTAGCGAGAAGCGTTATTATACAATTAATACGTTGATATAGTTCAGGTGTTGGACTTGGGCGTATTATTAACGATATTGGTCAATGGTAGTGTTCCAGCAAGATAAACACAACAGCAGTAAGGGAGCCCACGTCGTTTGTTTTCGCTTTCTCTCCCTCTCGCTTTGGCTGGTATCCATTCGGCCCCATTCAGCCTACTGTTTTAAGACGTTTACCCCCATCCAGGTGTAAATATTTTGCAGCATATATATATATGTATATATATATTTTGTTTTTTGACAGCAAGCTAAATTTGTAAATTTTTCGATAGAAAAATTTCTCTGGCGAAGCCAGATTTCTCCATATAATGCTGGCTCGCTTTCGCTCGCCAGGAAGAAATCGACACCTGGTTGGGGATAAACGTCTTAAAACAGTTGGCTGAATGGGGCCGAATGGATACAAGCCAGAGAAAGAGAGAAAAGGAGAGAAGAGAAAAAAGGCAGGTGACCCCCCTTAACAGTGTTGATACAGACTTAGGACTGATCCAAACGGCAGCTATATTAATTGTTGTTGGCGAGAAGGGTACTCTGATAATGTGATGACAGTTCTCGAATAAAGTTAAATAGAGGAGTAACATTCCCAAGTGTTGACTCACACTTGAGAATGGTTAACACCGGAGGTAACCAAACTGTTGGATATAAATTGTGTTTATATTTTGAGTACGATTTTTTTTTTTTTTTTTTTGCTACTATTATGTATTGTATTCTGGTTATCAGTAGGTGATTTTATGCAGCTTAATTCACTCCAATATCACGACTCAACACCAACAATACCGGCTTATACATATACCTTGCCCCAGAACTATTCTGGACCGCTAGTCTTTATTGATAGTTTACCCATATTGTAGCATACCACCACAATGTCAATCCCCCCCCCCCCCCCTCTCTCTCTCTCTCTCTCTCTCTCTCTCTCTCTCTCTCTCTCTCTCTCTCTCTCTCTCTCTCTCTCTCTCTCTCTCTCTCTCTCTCTCTCTCTCTCTCTCTCTCTCTCTCTCTCTCTCTCCTATAAGCTTAACAACATACCTCCAACACAACCATAATTTTCAAGAACCGGTGTACCCTGCAATAAAAATCACATATTATCTTCCTCTCCACTTCTCTCTCTCTCTATTATCGGGTAGTGTATATTATATATGTTTATGTATCATTATGTATCTGTCAATCTGTATCATTTATTATGTTTTTGTTTACATCAACCAACTTCACATCTAAACTCAATTATTGAAATCAATAAATACATTTTATATCATCTAATTAGTTCTATCTATCTATCTATCTATCTATCTATCTACCTATCTGCCTATCTATTTATGTATCTATGTACCAGTGTCTATCCGGCGAGGTTGCAATATAGACCAGGAACTATATCCCTCGGAAGTTTTACCTGCTACACTACTCAGGAGGCGACCACGGTACAGGAGAGAGAGAGAGAGATTTACATAGATTAACATAATTATACACTGGCCACACAGATATTACGATCCCAATGAGGTGGCCAGGACTTATTCTAGTAGAGATAGCAACCCCAAGAGTAAGTTAAACTGGAAGGAAAGGATAGCACAGATGAAGGAAGATGAGTACAAAGGAGTACAAAGGAAATCAAGCAACAACAGGTCTAGTGACCCTTCTAGGCTGCTTGTCCTCCAAAACACTGAGGATCAAGTGTCCAAACAGTGGTTTAGAGTGGGTAAGGGAACATTGGAAAGGGAACTACTGCCCTGGAACTAATGTCCGTGGCAGGACTAGGAAGTTAGTAGGGGACATATGGGTTAGTAACTGAGGGGAGGATAAAATAAAGTTATTCATTTACAAACTGCAGTCAGTCGCGGGTTTGATGCGAGATATTTGTCTAGGCGGAGTTTAAATGAATCAATGGTGCTGCAGTCTATAATGTCTCGGGGAAGCCCATTCCACAAGTTGACAACTCGATTGAAGAAGAAATTCTTAGATTCGTGGGAGTTAAAAGATTTACCAATAATTTTGCAACCGTTTCCCCGCGTGTAATTAGATTGGTCGATAGTGAAGTACTTACTACAGTTCATATTGTCGATGCCTTTGATGATTTTGAACACTTGAATTAAGTCACCTCTTAATCTGCGCTGGGTTAAAGGAAAATATATTTAATTCTCTAAGACGCTCTTCGTATGGTTTGTTCTTAGGCTAGGTATCATTTTGGTAACTCTACGTTGAACTCGTTCTAGCTTGTTTATATCTTTTTGGTAATAAGGGCACCAGCATTGAACGCAGTATTCCAGAAGAGGGCGGACTAAGGAATTGTAAAGGGTTAGGATAACGTCTTTGGATTTATGCTCAAATGACCTGCCTATAAAGCCAATTATTTTGTTTGCCTTCTTAACAACTTCTGAACATTGTTGACTCGGTTTTAGGTTACTCGATATTGTTACTCCCAGATCGGTTTCTCTGTTTACATTCTTAAGCTGAGTGCCATTCATCGAATAGTTTGCTTTCTCATTTAGGTATCCGATATGTAGTACTTTACATTTATCCGCATTGAAACTCATTTGCCAAATTTGGGCCCAATGTGACAATTTATCTAGATTGTGTTGCATATCGTCAACTTGATCTTTTGAGAGTACGCTATTTGCAATTTTTGTATCGTCAGCAAATTTTGAGATTGTACAGGTGAGACCCTCATCATGTCTTGATGTAAATTAGAAAGAGTATTGGTCCTAGTACCAATCCCTGGGGTACCCCGCTACTTACATTGGTCCATTTAGATGCCTTACCGTTTATGACTACTCTTTGCTTTCTGTCGCTGAGCCAATTTTCTATCCATTTCCGTCTTGTATTCCATGCGCTTTTAGTTTTAGCAGTAAACGTTTGTGGGGAACTTTGTCAAAGGCCTTTTGAAAATCAAGGTATATAATATCTACAGCTTTACTCTCATCGTAGAGGTTGAGGATATCGTGGAAGAAGTCTAAGAGGTTTGTTAAACAGGAACGTTTTTTACGAAAGCCGTGTTGAGTATCTTTAAGTATGTTATTTTCCTCTAAGTGATTTACGAGTCTGTCTCTTATGGCCGTTTTCTAGCATTTTACATACAACTGAGGTTAAGCTAATTGGACGATAGTTACTGGGTAGGGATTTGCTGCCTTTTTTGAATATCGGTGTTACGTTGGCTATCTTCCACTGATCAGGCATAGTTCCAGACTGCAAGGATATTGAATAGTAATGTCAGTGGTTTGGAGAGCTCATCCTTAGCTTCCTTTAGAACTCTAGGCGAGATTGTATCAGGTCCAGGCGTTTTATTTACCTTGAGTTTATCTAAACAATGCAATACTTCTCTCTCTGTAACGGTGATATTGCTTAGAACATCTGAATTATCAATCTGAATCGGCGATGGTGTAGGGATATCACTGAGGTCTTCTGTTGTAAAAACTGATGCAAAGAAGGTATTGAGGGCATTACTCATTTGTACTTCGTCTTTGGTGTATTCTCCATTTTCATCGACTAACGGTCCAACAGTTGAAGTAACTACTTTTTTCTTTCTGATATAACTTATAGAATTCTTTCAGGTTTGTTTTACTTTGATTCGCATTATGTAACTCTAGGGTCTTTTTACTTTGCTTAATTAACTTTTTGGCTTTGCGTCGTAGCTCTACAAATTTCACCCGTTCTAATGCATAGTACTCCAAAACTGTTTTGGCTCGAACGTTCCTTCATTTTGGCCCTGTCACTCTTCCAACTGGGGGAGGCACTCGTTGCAGGCAGTTCTGCCTTTTGTCTCCCTCATCAACATAAAAAAAAAAAAAAAAAAATGGCTGAAAAATAATACTAGATCTTACATTGTACATTGACTTGATATTGCACTGGTTCCGAGATCGAGACTTGTCTTTCACAAAGCATTTACTGTAGATAAGCAGAAGCCAAAATGTATTGTTATATTTATATTTTACGTACGCATTTACTTTCAAATTGGTAAATATTAACATTTGACTCAATTATTATGCACGTGTTGATGAAGGATTTTTTGTTATATACAATGTTATTATCGAAACATCAGAGTCTGGATTAATTAAAGCAACCGGACAACTACTGACATATTGTGCCTTTCCTAACATATTGTGGAGAGGGTAGGTAACCAAAATTGAGTGAAACGTTGCGAGTCTGTAAAAAGGAAGTCAAACAGCAACAGTCTCCTTAACTATAGGCCTACTATGTATATATGAATCTCTCTCTCTCTCTCTCTCTCTCTCTCTCTCTCTCTCTCTCTCTCTCTCTCTCTCTCTCTCTCTCTTTTTTTTCGGGGCGGGAAAAACCTACTAAGATGATATAGGATCAGGTTCAATCAACTTACACAAAATATAAGAACTTGACCAGTAAGGCCTGAGTGAGCCTAGGACAGGGCTGCCTGGAATGACGTCAATAGCACGTCAAACCGTAATACCCAACACAAAAGTAAAAGGTTTCCTCGATTATGGCCCCGATTCCAAGGTGTTCATGTTTCCAAGATATGAGGAGGAAGTTGGAATCACACACTCAGGTTTCCGGCAATTTTTATCAGCAATTTTGGTCTATAATATTGTGTCTTTTCGGCATTTTGTATCGGCAATTTTGGTCTTTAATATGGTGTCTTCACTATAGTTACTGATGCTAATATATAATAGCTCTGATTATATTGTCTATGTGTATGAAGGAGACAGAAGGCAGTGCTGCCTGTAACAAGCTAAAAGAGTGACATTGAGCCAAATTCAAGGTACGCTAAAGTCATAATGTCTGGACGAACGGAGCTTGAAGCAGTTTAAGTCATAGGATCAGGGAAAGACACATTGAGGGATAGAGTTCTAGAGTTTACTTGAAATACTGGGAAAATCAGTTCACTCTTGGATTAGAGAGTTGGACAGAATAGGAGTGGGAATGTGTTGAAAGGCGGGTGCCAAAAACTCTCCGCAAGGGAGGACGTATATGCTGAGAGAATTCTTAAATACACAGATTATTTAAAAAAAAAAATGGTAGAAGAGTGAGAGATGCAGCATTGTGGTGTGCAGTGAGAGATGCAGCATTGTGGTGTGCAGTGAGAGATGCAGCATTGTGGTGTGCAGTGAGAGATGCAGCATTGTGGTGTGCAGTGAGAGATTGTAGCATTGTGGTGTGCAGTGAGAGATGCAGCATTGTGGTGTGCAGTGAGAGATGCAGCATTGTGGTGTGCAGTGAGAGATGCAGCATTGTGGTGTGCAGTGAGAGATGCAGCATTGGGGTGTGCAGTGAGAGATGCAGCATTGTGGTGTGCAGTGAGAGATGCAGCATTGTGGTGTGCAGTGAGAGATGCAGCATTGTGGTGTGCAGTGAGAGATGCAGCATTGTGGTGTGCAGTGAGAGATGCAGCATTGTGGTGTGCAGTGAGAGATGCAGCATTGTGGTGTGCAGTGAGAGATGCAGCATTGTGGTGTGCAGTGAGAGATTGTAGGGAATTTGTAAGAGGAGGTGAGTTGATGAGACGAAGTGCTTTTGACTATACCCTTTCGAGAAGTGCGGCATGAGTGGAACCTCCCCACACATGCGAACAATACTGATGCATGGGCGTACTGAGTCCCTGTACAGAGCAAGAAGCTGTGCGGGGGTAGAGAACCCACAGAGATGGTTGAGCACACCGAACTTCTAAGAAGCTGTTTTTAGTAAGAATGGTGATATGGTCTTTCCATGAAAGATTAGAAGAAAAAGAAACACCAAGAATACTGAGAGAAAATAAAGGGTTGATTTGTGTGTTGCCTGTAAAAAGTTCCGACACAAAATGGCCGGAAAAGGACCCTGCCTGTTGGTGTGGAGTAGCTTATGTAAACAAACAATTACACACATAAATACTGTATATACTTATTGCAGAATTATACACACAAACACATTCATTAAACACGTTAAACTTATCTCTGTCCTATCTCTCCAGTACGGCCACCCGATCCTCCTAGCCGGCGGCGCTTGTGGCACTTTGCCGCTGCCGACTGGGAGGCTCTCCGGCAGTATTTCTTTGATTTCCCATGGAATTATTTCTGCTTCTGTGGCCGGGGACCCTCGGAGAGTGCTGAACGCATTACCGAGGTAATCCTATCGGGCATGGAAGCATACATTCCATTCTCTTTCTCTCAGACTAATGCTAAAAAATCTTGGTTTACTCACGCCTGTTCTACTGCTGTCCGCAATAAGGAGGAAGCATTCAAACAGTACCATCGCCTTAAAACTCAAGACTCATTCTTCCTATGTTTCTGCCCGGAATCAAGCCAAATCTGTTCTTCGACTTAACAAACACTCTTTCATCAATAACAAATGCACTGAAGTATCCAACTCTAGCTCTTCCCAAGCTTTCTGGCATCTAGCCAAAAACCTCTCCAACAATTTCTCTTCCTCGTCTTTCCCTCCCCTTTCCCACTCTGATGGTACAACCATCACTTCTTCCTCTGACAAAGCTAAACTCATCACTCAAACTTTTGCTAGAAACTCCATCTTGGATGATTCCGGTGCTATTCCTCCCTCTCCACCCTCCTCTCTTACTTATGCCTAATATCCTAATCTCTTCTAAAGATGTACTTTCTACCCTCTCTGGGCTTAACACTAATAAGGCGTATGGTCCGGACGGTATTCCTCCTGTTGTTCTCAAAACTGTGCTTCCGTGCTGACTCCCTGCCTAGGCAAACTCTTTCGTCTCTGTCTATCCTCTAACGTCTTCCCTTCATGCTGGAAGTTTGCTCACATTCAACCTGTCCCAAAGAAGGGTGACCGCTCTCAACCCTCCAACTATCGTCCAATTGCTCTCATCTCTTGTCTTTCTAAAGTTTTTGAAACTTTTCTTGCTTCCAAATTTCTTAAGCATTTCTCTTCTTATAATCTGCTCTCAGATCGCCAGTATGGCTGTCTTTCTAAAGTTTTTGAAACTTTTCTTGCTTCCAAATTTCTTAAGCATTTCTATTCTTATAATCTGCTCTCAGATCGCCAGTATGGCTTCCTTAAGGGTCGCTCTACTGGTGATCTTCTTTCATATCTTACTAACTCTTGGTCATCCTCCTTTCGGGACTTCGGTGAGACTTTTTCTATTGCACTAGACATATCCATATCGAAAGCTTTCGATAGAGTCTGGCACAAATCTTTAATTTCTAAACTACCCTCCTTCGGTTTCTATCCCTCCATCTTTGCCTTTGTCTCTAATTTCCTTTCCGGCCGTTCCATGGCCGCGGTTGTGGATGGCCATTGTTCACTTCCTCACCCTATAAACTCTGGTGTTCCTCAGGGCTCTGTCCTATCTCCTATTCTCTTTCTAATTTTTATAAATGATCTCCTTAACTGTACCTTAATTCCCATCCATTCATACGCAGACGACTCAACCTTACACTACTCCATTAGTTTTCAGAACGCCCCAGCCAGCAATCCCTTAACGACAAACGTAATGAAGCCATAGAACTCTTAAATTCTGATCTAAATACTATCTCCAATTGGGGCAGAGAAAACCTTGTTACCTTAATGCTTCCAAAAATCCAATTTCTGCATCTATCTACCCGTGAGGCTCTCCCAACGGATTATCCCTTATTCTTCAACAATACCAAAATCAACCTTCGTCTCTCTCAATATTCTTGGTGTCTCTTTTTCTTCTGCTCTCATTGGAAGGACCATATTACCAGTCTTGCTAAGGCAGCCTCCCAGAAGCTGGGTGTGCTCAACCGCCTTAGGGGGTTCTTTTCCCCACAGCTTCTTGCTCTGTACAGGGGCATAGTGCGTCCTTGTATTGAGTATTGTTCACATGTGTGGGGAGGTTCCTCTCACACCGCTCTCCTAGATAAAGTTGAAAGGAAGGCCTTTCGTATCATTAACTCCCGTCCACTCACCAACTCTCTGCAATCTCTCTGTCTCCGCCACAATGTTGCATCTCTCTCGCTATTCTATCGCTACTATAATAATCAGTGTTCCTCAGAGCTTTCCCAGTGCATACCACCTCCTTTACGTAGGGCACGTGGTACCCGTCTTGCAACTGAATCCCACCCCTACTCTGTGCAACTCTCTAACCCAAGAGTGAAACGTTACTCTCAAACTTTCTTCTACTCAACAGCTGAGCTCTGGAACTCTCTCCCAGAATCAGTCTTTCCCTCTTCCTATGACTTAAATTGCTTCAAACTCCGTGTGTCCAGGCATTTTGGCTCGAACGTCCCTTGATTTTGGCCCTGTCACTCTTTCAACTATGGGGGAGGCACTCGCTATAGGTAGTTCTGCCTTTTGCCTCCCTCAAATACATAGAAGAAAAAAATATATATATACGCGCATCCATATACGCTCAATGATACACACAAATTATACAAAATATATACATGAGAGAGAGAGAGATGAAATAGCAACACTCATTATCATCTCTCACCTTAAATTCCTCGTGTCTTGTTTATTCCACACCACCTAGGAAAGTACTCTCTCTCTCTCTCTCTCTATATATATATATATATATATATATATTGGGTATCCTTATTATTTGCTTACTATTTACTTTAGCGCAAGCGCATACATGATTACATAGACTAAGACCAATGATACATATTAAACAGGGCTGTGTGTTAGTCAGTCTGTGTTGTGGTGTAAAAGCTGGTGTATATACCGTACTCTACATGTATGTAAGTTCGTTTGTATATATATGTGTGTGTGTGTGTGTGTGTTTGTGAAGTGAGTACAATCAAACAAAACAGCTTCCCCCACAGCTGGCATTGAGGCTAAAGTTATAACTAAGCTCCAGAATATTGAAAAGCAGCTGCTGCTGAAGTTATCAAGCCGCAGAAAAGTTGACCTGTCATAACGAATTTGCGTTGGACCTAAAGTTTATGCTATTTTGACATTGCATTGATTGCTATCATTGTCTTCAATATTTGTGCAGTGCAAGTTACCTTTTTTCCATTAACATATATTGTGCTTTTCTTAAGGGGGGTGACCTATTTTTGTTCTGTCCTTTTCTATCTTTCTCTGGCTTGTATCCATTTGGCCCCATTCAGCCTACTGTTTCATGACGTTTTTTCCAGGTGTCAATTACTGGTGAGCGGTAGCGAGCCAGCATATTTTTTAGTTTTGTTTGACAGCAGGCTAAATTTGTACATTTTTCGATAGAAAAATTTCTCCGGCGAAGCCGGTACAAGCCAGAGAAAGAGAGAAAAGGACAGAAATAACAAAAATCAGGTCACCCCTCCCCCCCCCCTTAATGAATTGAGAGCATTTATACATATTCCTATGATAGTAAATGTCAAAATTATTCAATCATATTCCTATGATAGTAAATGTCAAAAATTATCAATCATTTCCTATGAGATAATTGTCAAAATTATTCAATCATATTCCTATGATAGTAAATGTCAAAATTATTCAATCATATTCCTATGATAGTAAATGTCAAAATTATTCAATCATATTCCTAGTAATGCCAAAATTATCAATCTCTGATAGTAAATGTCAAAATTATTCAATCATATTCCTATGATAGTAAATGTCAAAATTATTCAATCATATTCCTATGATAGTAAATGTCAAAATTATTCAATCATATTCCTATGATAGTAAATGTCAAAATTATTCAATCATATTCCTATGATAGTAAATGTCAAAATTATTCCACATATTCCTATGATAGTAAATGTCAAAATTATTCAATCATATTCCTATGATAGTAAATGTCAAAATTATTCAATCATATCTATGTAGTAAATGTCAAAATTATTCAATCATATTCCTATGATAGTAAATGTCAAAATTATTCAATCATATTCCTATGATAGTAAATGTCAAAATTATTCAATCATATTCCTATGATAGTAAATGTCAAAATTATTCAATCATATTCCTATGATAGTAAATGTCAAAATTATCATATTCCTATGATAGTAAATGTCAAAATTATTCAATCATATTCCTATGATAGTAAATGTCAAAATTAGTTTACAAAGTACTTACCGAATAATTGTTTAATAAAGTTATCAATCGTATTTACTGGTCATATATTTATTAATCGTATTTACTGGTCATATATTTATCAGCTTATGTTTTGCTATATGTGGCTGGCTCTTGCCACCCTGTGACGCAGTAACACATTGCCTTGCTAGTTACATACATGCACATACTGTATGTTGCATTTATTTTATGTTTATATTCCTGTTCACCCTTCGTTGTCCACCCTGTGTAAAGGCCAACTGGGTACAGCTTAAAGGGGCCTACCTCGTTTTTGTTTTCTCTCTCTCTGGTTTGTATCCATTCGGCCCCATTCAGCCTACTGTTTTAAGACGTTTTTTCCCATCCAGGTGTCGATTTTTTCCTGGCGAGTGGTAGCAAGCCAGCATATTTTAAACAATGTTTTTGACAGCAGGCTAAATTTGTAATGTTTTCGATAGAAGAATGTCCCTATCCAATGCTGGCTCGCTATCGCTCGCCAGGAAGAAATCAACACCTGAATGGGGATAAACGTCTTAACACAGCAGGCTGAATGAGGCCGAATGGATACAAGCCAGAGAAAGAGAGAAAGGAGAGAACAAAAGAAGGTGACCCCCCCCCCCCCCTTAAGGTTGGCGTGGGCAGAGGTCCAGGCAGAGCAACATGGCTGCCGTGTGTACTACTGGCTGCAGGCTGCTGGGGGTTGCGAGTGCCAGGCAGAGTTAGGATCGTAGCATTGTTTTGGTTGCCGCTCTGCCCCAGTAGTATACTATTACTTTAGGACCACCTGTTATATTGCTAGGATGTACTTTGATGCATAGTTTGTTTTCCTTTGTTTAAATCTAACTCGCAGTATCAGTTTAGGAGATTCTGTGTTCCTAGTGTATTGTTGATTGGTTTGCTTAATTGCCAGTCCGACGTCCTCTAGTGGAGTTTCCCGAGAACTGATTGTAGAGTAACGCCACTTGAGTAATCTAAACTTGGGCTACCTTGCTCCTTACTTTTATGCCCAGTCTGTGAACTGTCAGTACGTGCTGTTGTGGTATGTTCCAGCAACTAAGGAAGGGCAGTTAGGCCAACACTGTTAGTGCACTTCTGTTTCGTGCCTCCCTAGTTACCGTAACGTAACTATATATATATTGTATTTTAGAGTCCGTGTACTCACATGTTTACGTATTTACATTATATATACAGGTAAGTTGTTAAAAGAAAACAATATTTACTTTTACATATAAATAATTCACACACACGGTTATGCAAGTATGTAACCAATAATATTGGACGGCAAACCTTGTATTGACAGTTTCCCCATAATGCACTACTACCAGGCTCTCTCTCTCTCTCTCTCTCTCTCTCTCTCTCTCTCTCTCTCTCTCATCTACTAGAATTAAGTCCTGACCACCTCGTTTGGGTCGTAAGGTTTGTGTGGCCAGTGTATCTTTGTAAATATATGTAAATCTCTCTCTCTCTCTCTCTCTCTCTCTCTCTCTCTCTCTCTCTCTCTCTCTCTCTCTCTCTCTCTCTCTCTCTCTCTCTCTCTCTCTCTCTCTCTCTCTCTCAGGCCTTCTATAAATAAACTAGAGTGCCTTTGATGCCTGTACCGAAGTTGGATGTTTATGGAGGATCGGCTTTGTTCTTGTTGTTGTTGTTGTTATGATGACCGAATAGCTCAACCAGTAGCCCTCAACCAGTACTGTTAGGCTTGTTTAGGTAGAGTTATGGGGGGTGACCTGTTTCCTTTTCTCTTTCTCTGGCTCGTATCCATTCGGCTCCATTTAGCCTACTGTTTTAAGATATTTATCCCCATCCAGGTGTTGATTTCTTCCTGGCGAGCGATAGCGAGCTATCATTGTATTGAGATATCCGGCTTCGCCGGAAACATTCTTCAATAAAAAATGTACAAATTTAGCCTGCTGTAAAAAAATAACACATTTTAAGAACTATGTTGGCTCGCTACCGCTGGCCTGGAAAATTTCGACACCTGGACGGGGATAAGCGTCTTAAAACAGTAAGCTGAATGGGGCCGAATGGATACAACCCAGAGAGAGAGGGAGAGAGAGCAAAACATTAGGTGATCCCCCTTAAGTTAGAACTATACATTGGCTCTGGTTTAGTTGGCCCTGGTCGACTGGTTGAGCTCTCCTGGTTGAAATGGTCTACTGGTTGACTAATTTGGAAAGTGCTACATTTGTCCTTGTTGATCGTAGTTGGTGAGATACCTAGTTGACATTTGGCACCCATATAGATATTGCCTTTTTTTTTTTTTTTTTTTTTTTTTTTTTTTTTTTTTTTTTCTATATTCCAACTACTCCCTCTCGGGCATAGGCTGATAGCCTTTACACTCTACCGCTGAACACGGTGAGGCCCGTGAGGTCTTGCTCCAGTCTAGGGAGTGAGACATGCGAAGCACCTATTCACGGCTCGAACCCAACTCCATCTCTGAAGCTGCTTCGGCTCTGCGCTTCACAGTCTCACTCCCCAGGCTCGGACCCTCACTCTCTATCTACATATATTATCCCATTCTTTACCGGTCCCATCCTTTTTAACTTTATTCTGGCTACTATTAGAAGATTGTATTCAGTTTTAAAAGGGCCTCCAGCAATTAACAGGCTTCGAATGATCTCACTTACCGGTAACCCTTTATACTAACACAGATTCTTCTTACACTGCACACTAATATATCGTCTATATAGAGCTAGAATACAATTGAAAAGACGTCGCCGGTACAGTAGGGGTTTAATATAGTTGTTGTTGTTGTTGTTCCCAAGCTGCCTGGCCGAACAGCCCCAAGGCCCCGAGCAATTCCAAGGCCATAACCGAGCGCCCCCACAGAACCCTCCCTGCCGACCACAATAAAGCCTGGGTGACCGAAGCCACTCCATGGCGGGGAGCTGAGGAGGGTGCGGAAACGCCCGGGAAACCAAAGCTCCACCAGGGCCCCTGTGCCCTCAGCAATTATGAAGAGAAAGTTGAGGGGCAAGGGAAAAATGTGACGCTTTGGCTTCCAATCTTGGTAGATTGGGAGGTCAATCCACGGAAAAGACGCCGTCACTTGAGATCTAGAAAATATATAAGTTAAAGGAACAGTCAGAGTAAGCTATGGGTATGGCAGAGATCGCTCAGTTCTCACTCTGATAGACCAGCCCATCACCACATGACTAGAACCCAATCCTCTCAGCATCAGCTAGGAAAGGCCCTAGAAAGCCGCCTTTGGCGGGGGGATAGCTCCCCTATTTCAACCCCTTTCGGGGTCGGGCACCCGCCCGGTTTAATATAGTTGTAGAGTTCGATTGTGTTCATTTAGCGCCGAAACCCTTGGGACTATGGAGATAAGACTTGTATGTGTTAATCAGGTAGTACTACAGATTGTTTACGTATATTGTGACTAACACTAAAATATTATATTTTGATCAGGAAAGGCCTCTCGTAGTCAAAAGGCAAACAACCTAATGGATAAGTTAGGTTATACTGCATATATACTGTATATATAGATTGTCACTCATATACTCAACCCTTTCTGTAAGATCGCGTAATGTATTCTTGTATTCTTGTTAACATTAGGCGACTATACAGTATAGAGCTTAGCAAGGACCACCACCAATAAAACAGATAAACAAATTCCAATAAATCATTTGACTAGCACAGACCTTTCCAAACTAACTATATATATTACTCCAATGATAGCCAGACAGTGGGAATACTTGTTTTTGTGTATACTAAAGGGATTAATATGGCTAAGATATGCCACATATATGTAAAACTGTACCAGGTGCAACTCCTGGCGGCTGTACCAGCTGCCTCAGCTTGGTTGATGACAATAATGGCTTGTGACTGGGGGTTCAATTGAGAAAGTGAGAGAGAGTGTGTATGTGTGTGAGAGAGAGAGTGAGTGAAAGTGAGAGATTGTGTGTGTGAGAGAGAAAAAAAGTGAGGTGTGTGAGAGAGAGTGTGTGAGAGAGAGATAGAGAGAGACAGTGTGTGTGTGTGTGTCCAGTTTATAGCTGCCATGAATACTGAACTTTGTTTAACTTGGTCGTGAACGAAAGGTGTATAAACTTCCACAGTCTCAGTCTTATTATATTTATTGTTAGTTTTGTCTGGGGATTAAAGTTGAGAAGTGTGTTTCCTGTGGGTCTAATGTCATGAATGTTTGATGTCTTCCCCACTCCCACTCCAACTTCCACTCCCACTCCGATTCTACCTCAACTACTGCTACTACTCTTACTCTACTCCAATTACAACTACAACTACTACTCCCACTCCACTTCAACTCCCACACCAACACCCATTAAACACCAACTCACACCCACTTCAACTCCCTCTCCACTCCAACTCCACAATAACCCCCACTCCACTCCAACTCCACACCAATCCAACTCCACTCCACTCCAACTCCCGCTCCACTCCAACTCCTACTCTCACTCCACTCCAACTCCCAACTCCACCCTACACCAACTCCCACTCAACTCCATTCCACTTCCGCTGCAATCTGCCGCACCAACTCCCAGGACAGGAAACAGGCCAGATTGTCCCTGACTTTTAACAATGGTTGGGTCTTGGAAAATTTACATGCTGCCATTTATAGGAGAGTATAATTATCTCAAGCTCGTTTTATTGCCCGCTATCTTATATATCAACCCCTCTACTTAGCCCCATTGTGTATTTATAGTAATAAGTCAGTTACATTTAAAAGTGATCATACAAATTTTTCGTTATGAACCTATTGAACTGAATAATTTATATCCAACAGACTTGCTTGGTTCGGACACGTGAAAAGGATGGTTGATCAAAATTAGAATGATGTAAGTCTGTGAACGTGGAGGGGACTGCTCTGAAGGGACGAAAGACGTGGGGATCAGGTTTAACGATCTGACCTCAATTTGAAATCTCGACAAGTAAGGTAATCCAAAACAGGGTAGCCTGAACACCCCCCCCCCCCCTTATGACTGGAGTTTGAGCGCTATCCTCGTCATGAATATATATTAGGCTACTGAATTATTTTCTTCTAACAATAGCCATCATATATCGTGTATCATGTATTCTGCATACACCCTGATTCCATAATGCCCCCTGAATATGAGACACCGTAGTATCAGAGAGGATCGCGGAACTAATTTAGGGAAGCCTGGGTTAGGAGATTGGTTGAGAAGAAAAGTTGTGTTAGTATTATAGGGGTTAGGAGAGATAGTAAAGGTGGGTTTTATACTGGTTAGAGAGTAAGATTGTCGTCATCTTTTGAGGTCATGGTGATTTAAGTCAAGGTGGGGGGGGGGGGGGGGGGAGGAGGTCGGAGATGAGATTGTCGAGCGAATGTATGGAACTGTGAGAATTGCGGTACTTCTTGGGGGGAAAAAAAGGGTGTCCAGGCTATCTCCACTGTCCCTATGTCTCTCACTGGTCCTTCCTAAGCACCTAACATGGCTTAGTTATAAAAGTGATAAACATAATGAAAGGAAGAAGGTCTTATCCTGGCCCAACAATAACAAGGCCTCACCATTAACCCCTTCTGTACCGGCGACGTCTTTTTTTATATTTTGATTCCAGCAGCATTAAGGGGAGATTTCCACTTGAGGGATATTTTTCTGGACCCCTTTCTCCCTCATGGTTTGCCCCATTGCTCTTGATATTTTAAAACGTTCGCCCCATTACTTTGGCGATTTTAAGAACTTTTGCCCATTTCTGTCAATTTTAAGACTTTTCGTGCCATTTAGTTGTCGATTTTTTCCTGGCGAGCGATAGCGAGCCTGTAATTTAGGAGGAACCGGCCTTCGGCCGGGACATTTTTCTACCGAAAAATGTACAAATTTATATTGAAAGGGGGTCTAGGGGCTGTAATGTTAAGCTTGATGGAGGTCTAGCGAACTAACTAAAAACCTCCCCTTAAGACGATGTTATGAAGCTTAGGAAGGATATAATATGGAAGCTAAAAGGATTAATGGAGATAGTCTGTAGCCTGGTAATGGGTAGACGTCCTATACCTTAGCTGAATTATAATCGTCCAATATTTGCGGGAATATAATAATAGAATGTCACCGGGTCAGAAGGAGTAAATGTGTACAATACTTTAATCTGAATGTTCAATGAGCACTGTCTGATACGACGTCTTGGGGGTTAGTGTGATATTTCGTTTTTTTTTTTTTTTTTTTTTTTGAGGATTTTGCTTGTTTTTGCCGTTTTCGGACAATTTTCTTTTAGTTTGTCCCCTAGGCTAACACAAGCGCCTTCCCAGACTTCCTTCAAACTAAAAATGGCCCACCCAGACCCCCTTCAAGCTAAATTTATATATTTTTTCTATAGAAGCATATCCCGGCCGAAGGCCGGTTTCATCTAAATTTCAGGCTCGCTGTCGCACGCCCAGAAAAAATTCGACACCTAAATGGAGTGAAGTAGTGAGGTGAAACGTCTTACAATCTACAAACTAGAGTACAAAATAGAGTGACACAGGGTAAATACAAAATAGAGTGACACAGGGTAAATACAAAAACAACACCCCTCGAACCATATACAGTAGAGTTAATGTGTCCGTGAATCTGAGACCCCATAATATCAGAGAGGATCTTGGAACCGTAGTCTGCTGTTTTGCCAGCTGACGGTAAATTGCCATGTCTCTACATTCATGTTACCCAGATTTTATGCACATTTTAGAGCCAAATATGTTGTCAATTATGAAAACTAGGCAGGCTAATAACACACATAACAAAGCCACTCCAACAGCTTCCTCTCTCTCTCCAACACCCCTTCTCCCCTCTCTACACTCTTCAAAAAAATAGGAAAAGTAGAATGTAGATACGAGGTGCCGTTGTAAAGGCTTATCCCTCAATACCTTCACCTGACCTGACGAGGCAGAGACAGTTTTTCCCTAGCATTGTGTGTTGTGTGTGTGTGTGTGTGGTTTATTTTGTTTATGTGTTTTATTTGATTCATTTTTGTTTAGTTGAAATAGGACTTCAGAGGTTATCAACCTTTCTGGATTATTTCGCCATCACACTGTAAGTTAAGCATAGCGTCAGGACTGGAGCTCCTTTTCGGGAACTCCAGTCCCTTGAAACCGGCTTACAATATATGGAGGTGTGTAGCGATAGCTTCCCTACACCACAGCCACCATCAAGGAGCCCTCTGCTTTAAGGGGAGGTATTTAGTTTGTTCCCTAGACCTCCATCAAGCTTAAAATTACACCCCCTTGAGTACCTTTCAAGATAAATTTGTACATTTTTCGGTAGAAAAATGTCCCGGCCAAAGGCCGATTCCTCTTAAATTTCAGGCTCGCTATCGCTCGCCAGGATAAAATCGACACCTGAATTGCACGAAATGTCTTAATATGGGGTGAAAGTTCTTAAAATCGCTAAACTAATGGGGCAAACGTTTTATAATATCAAAAGCAATGGGGCTAAACATGAGGGAGAAAGGGGTCAAGAAAAAAATCCCTCAAGTGGAGATCTCCCCTTAAATATAGCCTAGTCCGTTCATTGTAGGTTGGGCAAAAATCGTAAGCTCTAACCTCTGTAACTCAAAAAGTGTTAGAGCAAATGAGCTGTCAATTTCCGCACATATTCCCTAGCCAAGTCTTCCTATTTGGTAGAAATATTAGCTCGATTACTCGAGTCCTTTTTGAGTCATGAGAGGTTAGGGGTTAAGATGTCTGCCCAACCTAGAATGAACGGACTTTATCCCTTTCTTGACCTAGTAGTTAGTAGCTTAGCAGTGCAGATATCCAAACTGCCCCGTAAGGACTAATAGGTCTGTTGCAGTTTGTAAGTCCTTTGCATTCCTTTGTATTCCTAATCCATTGTCCCACGAGTGCTTTATGCGGCATTTTTTAGAGCAATTTTAACCTGACCGTTTCAGATAAGTGGTTCTCTCTCTCGCACTCACACTCTCACTCTCTCTCTCTCTCTCTCTCTCTCTCTCTCTCTCTCTCTCTGGCCTGTTATAGCGACCGAGTTTTTTAGATTTATTATTTTTATCTCTCAAGCTTTGGGTCGTGTGTTGGATTAAAAAGTGTAAGTGTTTTCCTTTTCCTTTTATTTTCATGTGTGTATGTGAGTGTGCGTGTGTGTGTGTATGTGAGTGTGCGTGTGGGTGTGGGTGGGGGTGTGTGTGTGTGTGTGTGTGTGTGTGGGTGTTAGCTTAGTAAGAGAGAGGTAAAAGACTTCTAAACATTTTTGCAGCACATTCCCTTTTATATTAGGGTTGACATGGCTAGAAAGCAAATCTGAAGTCCAAATAAAAAGAATATTTTATATATATAGTTGTGCGGGCTGTCTAGACATTCTAAAAATACAAACAAAAATATGACTACAAAACTTGATATTTTATATTCCTTCCATGCTGTGATTTATATTGTGGTGTTTTTACTTAAAACAAACACAGAGTTAACTAGTGTAACTTGTGTTCAAAACGTGATGTTATTATCCATTTATGGTGGATATTCGGTTATTATTTGTAGAAGTTGTTTGTATTATTATTATTATAAATATTATTATTATTATTATTATTATTATTATTATTATCGAGGTGTGATAAAGTGGCTTGAAGTAAGACACAGATGCTTGTTGAGCTCATCCAAAAGCTTATAAGTTATATGGGTTTACCACCGCCCTTCAAGATCAACAGATAGAAACAGTAAGGATTACAAACGACATTGATGGACTCTTGAGAGATTTTTGGATTATCTGCAATTGCCCATATCTAACCATTTTTCTCTCTCTCTCTCTCTCTCTCTCTCTCTCTTTATAATATATATATATATATATATATATATATATATATATATATATATATATATATATATATACTGTATATATATATACCGGTCATACGGTCCCTGTGAAAGCACTTGGAGTGTTTTCTAAAGCAGAGTACAATCGTCCAATGTTAGCCTGACTATAGTGAACAATTGTGTCACCATACTGAAAGGGTTAATTAATTTAGTCAACCGTTAGGATTCTCCCAAACTATCGCTCTTGTTAAGGAAGCATCATGTGCGGGGGTTTGAGCAGACAGATTGTGATAGGACCAGGAGAGTGGAAGTGAGATTGTAGGCAGATTATGACTGGTTTGGGAGGTTTACAGGGGATTTACAGACATTTTATGATTGGGTTGGGAGAGTTGATATGGATTAACAGACGTATTATGATTGGGTTGGGAGAGTTGATATGGATTTACAGACATATTATGATTGGGTTGGGAGAGTGGAAGAGAGATTGTAGGCAGATTATGACTGGTTTGGGAGGTTTACAGGGGATTTACAGACATTTTATGATTGGGTTGGGAGAGTTGATATGGATTAACAGACGTATTATGATTGGGTTGGGAGAGTTGATATGGATTTACAGACATATTATGATTGGGTTGGGAGAGTGGAAGAGGATTAGGCAGATTATGATTGGTTGGGAGGTTCGGGGATTTACAGATTTATGATTGGGTTGGGAGAGTTGATATGGATTAACAGACGTATTATGATTGGGTTGGGAGAGTTGATATGGATTTACAGACATATTATGATTGGGTTGGGAGAGTTGATATGGATTTACAGGCATTTTATGATTGGGTTGGGAGAGTTGATATGGATTTACAGACATATTATGATTGGGTTGGGAGAGTTGATATGGATTAACAGACGTATTATGATTGGGTTGGGAGAGTTGATATGGATTAACAGACATATTATGATTGGGTTGGGAGAGTTGATATGGATTAACAGACGTATTATGATTGGGTTGGGAGAGTTGATATGGATTAACAGACGTATTATGATTGGGTTGGGAGAGTTGATATGGATTAACAGACGTATTATGATTGGGTTGGGAGAGTTGAAGTGAATTTACAGAGTTTATTGATTGTATTAAGAGAGTTAGAGTTCATTTACAGATATATTATGACTGGGTTAGGATAGTTGTTATGGATATACAGACATTACGATTGGGTTAGGAGGTTTACAGGGGATTTACATTACGATTGGGTTAGGAGGTTTACAGGGGATTTACATTACGATTGGGTTAGGAGGTTTACAGGGGATTTACATTACGATTGGGTTAGGAGGTTTACAGGGGATTTACATTACGATTGGGTTAGGAGGTTTACAGGGGATTTACATTACGATTGGGTTAGGAGGTTTACAGGGGATTTACATTACGATTGGGTTAGGAGGTTTACAGGGGATTTACATTACGATTGGGTTAGGAGGTTTACAGGGGATTTACATTACGATTGGGTTAGGAGGTTTACAGGGGATTTACAGACATATTATGATTGGATATTTTGTTATAGCTTATAGAAAGCCTATAGGACTGAAAGGGGTAAATACGATCTCAATAAACCCTCTGAATAACATATTGTAGTCCCTTCTTAAGCTATTTAAAATCTTCTAAATTTAGCCAGCATCAAAGGTAATAAAGCGTCATCGTGTTGAAAGGGTTTACACAATAATAGCATACAATATAGCTCCGAGCTCTTTGCATGGAAATTCGCAAATGCTAAATCGGAATTCTGGCGAAATTTATGCAGCCGACGCTTTGAGAAAATTGCAATTAAAAAGCCTGGTTGTACCGCAATATACGGAGTGCCGCTGGGAATTAAAAAACAAACTAAAACGCTGGCATATTTTCACTATTTTTTCCGAATTATACGGCTATATGTACACACTCTATATATATATATATATATATATATATATATATATATATATATATATATAATATATATATAATATATATATAATATATTATTATATAATATATATATACTGTATATATATACTGTATATATGTGTGTGTGTGTGTATGTATGTATGTATGTATGTGCATTTCCATTAGCGCTGTAAATATCAAAAGAGAATGATGAAGCGGTGTATATGTTTTAACCTGTTGGACAAAGACTTAATTTTCTGCTACATTAGACGAGATATACATTACAATTATTTAGGGACTTGAAGTGAGAGTGCTGGGTCTATTTTTCAAGCTTGGATAAAGTTTGTCTTTTCGCGTTAACCCTTTCAGCAAGATTAAGCCTTTTTACCTTTCATTCTGGCTAAAATTAGATGATTTTATGCCGTTTATGAAGGACGTATGTTATTCAGAGGGTTTATTAAGATGGTATTTTATCCCTCAGAGTCCTAGAGGTAGATTGTAAGCTATATATATTTGCAATCTCTCTCTCTCTCTCTCTCTCTCTCTCTCTCTCTCTCTCTCTCTCTCTCTCTCTCTCTCTCTCTCTCTCTCTCTCTCTCTCTCTCTCTCACACATGCACACAACATTCCAAGGGTTCCCAATAAAACCACTGGTACATTGTTTACATATATTATGTTTTTGGGTCCCTACTTAGGTTTACAAT
The DNA here is from genome assembly GCA_032716605.1 of Paralithodes platypus. Taxonomy (NCBI): domain Eukaryota; kingdom Metazoa; phylum Arthropoda; class Malacostraca; order Decapoda; family Lithodidae; genus Paralithodes; species Paralithodes platypus. Next base: position 6,255,216 of record CM064487.1, read on the forward strand.
AATGTTCAGTTGTCATGTTGTTGTTTACTATGTTAGTTACTACAGGTCTCGGTTTAAAGGGTGGTTTGGTTTCTATGAACCGCCTTCTCCCTCATGTTTAGTACCATTAGTTTGGCGAGTTTAAGATATTTTGTGTTTTTCTGGTGTCGATAATTTCCTGGCAAGCGATAGCAAACCTGTATTCCAGGAGGAACCGGCCTTTGGCCCGGTCATTTTACTACCTAAAACTGTACACATTTTTCTCGAAGGTGGGTCTTGAGGGTATCTTTTAAAGTGTGATGGAGATCTTAGGAGGAAACTAAACGTAATCAATATATGAATAAATAAATGCGCAAATAAATACAAGTCTCCCCTGAATAAGACTTGTGCGGGATACCAAATTAAGGTGTTTTAGTTACTCAAGATTGTATACAGTTGGTTTCATGAATATGTGGCCAACTGTTGTACATGTATAACTAATTAACTTTAATTATTTTATATTTACTTATGTATAGCCTTCAGTATTGACATATGGAATGTCTTGTATGTACATTATTTATAAGCCACACACACACATATACAGTATATATATATAATTATTTATTTATTAATGTATATAAAGTTGCTTTCATATTCAGTCATGGAGAGTATTGTTGTCGTTTATACAACATACAAAACATCCATGACTCGCTTCTTCATCGGTCAGAACAGTTCGTTACCCTCATATGTTATTCATTATATAATATATATCATTGGTGATGTATAAATGCCAATAACGTACTGGTTTGTAATATGAGTAGACAGTGTTATAACTAAACTGACAACCACATTTAAGTATTAGGTAGGTAGACCCTATCTCTCACTTGAATTTGTAAGGCAAGGCAATGTTATTTTAGTGGTTGATGTTGATTTATGTCTTCTATGTGTATGAAGGAGGCAAAAGGCAAAGCTGCCTGTAAAAAGTGTCCCCCCCCCCCAAAAAAAAAAAAAAAAAAAAAAAATTAAAGCCCGCGAGAGATTCAAAGGCTAATTTCAAACTCAAGGTATGCTAAATTATTTAGGTGTATTGGAAAGAACTGTGGTGTGCTTGTTAACCTGACAAGCGCGATATAGACCTAGGTGCTAGGGTAGTTATTTGTGCATTTCTAGCCCTGGATTCTGACAGAATTCGTTATATTTACAATATAAACCATTATTTGTTTTCGGTATGCTTTTATTTTACATATATGATGTATATATGAACCTTCAAGAGTGCTAAAATAAGTGGGAAAAGCATTTGGGTGGTGAAAAACGAAGATATTGGCCACCCGGTCATAATCTCAGGCGAGAGAGAGACACAGGCAGCCCTCCCCTCTCGCTGTCTGGGAGTCAACTGAGACGAGTGGGGCGGTGTGTGCCGGTGTCTGGGTGTTGCATAACGATCTTTTATGCAACCCACTTGTGCTACATTATCGCGGGAGAGAAAAATAACCGATAAATGATGATAATAAGAGGAAAAATAGGTGATAATTGAGGAGGGGAGGGAGGGGGGAATAAGGTGGGGAAGGAGGGGAGGGGGGTGGGTGAGATTTACATGGATGAGTACTGGAGGGGAATTATCTCACCTAGAGACAAATTCCTTTGTTTTGATAGGCCCTTTTTTTTTATGGAAGGCTTTTTTTATGGTCCTGCTTCCGTGAGGCCTATCGCGTTCCCTATAGGAAGCCTTCCGTGAGGCCTATCGCGCTTGCCGGGTTAAGTAAAATTAAATTAATAGGAGGAGGAGGTTTTGTGAGAGTTAGCTGGATTACTCTCTGTGTAGGTGGGGGAAGCCAGGCAAATGAAACAGGAATTCCAGCAACTCTTTATCATATGCCTACGTGGCCTCCCCTGGGTACTACCCTGCTCGATTGGTGCCTACAATATCCCCAGACAAAGACTATTCCATGTCAATTATATTTTTGTCTCATATCTAGTTTGGTAATGTGTTTGTCAGTTCAATTGTACCAGTTGTCAAATATCAGTTATCGGTGTTTGTACATTATAAACATTTGAAAACTCGTCAATTCTGTTGGAAAATCCTATTCCCTTAACACTCAGTCATATAATTTTTATACAGAAGTGTGTTACCTCCTTTAAACCATACCTTTGTATTTGGCAAATATTTTGGTTTAAGTTAATCATTAATTACATTGTTTATTATCCCCTTCAGCACGATGGTGAAGTTCTTATAATATTCTTGTAACCAATAGGCGATTTTCTTTAGCATATAAGGATAATCTACCTCTAGAACCCAAAGTTGTAAATATATGATCTCAATAAACCCTCTCAATAAAATGGATTCTTCTTATACCACAAAAGTCGTCTAATTATAGCCAGAATCAAATGTAACAAGGCGTCATTGTGCTGAAGGGGTTAACTAGCATTATTTGAAAGGTCTATACGGAATCATCAATTGACCACTTCCGAGTTTCAGGCTATAAGGAAGTGGGTGCTGTAGATATAGATGGTACATAGAAATGCAATAATTATGTAGGTTTCAAAGGGGTAAAGAGTATGTTGCATTGGGTTTTATGTATTTATAAATGTGCTACAACCGCATTGTAACAGTTAATGACGTTGAATATCAATATATACAGCTCCAACTTCCTTATAGAACGAAACTCGCAAGTGGTCAAGTCAAGTTGGCACAGGAAATCTCTTCAAGTATGGAGTCAATCATACGGCATAATTATTGTACATATCATGAAATTAATAGAGAAATAAGCAATGGAGAGAGCTATGAAGGATTGTTCAGGCTCGCTATCGCTCGCCAGAAAAAAAATCGACACCCAAATGGCACGAAAGGTCTAAAAATTGAAAACGAAATGGGGCGAAAGGTGTTAAAATCGCCAAACTAACGAACCGAACGTCTTATTAATCTCAAATAAAATAGGACTTAACACGAGGGAGAAAGGGGACGAGAAAAACGACCCATCTCCCCTTAAAGGCTTGTAGTAATGTTAAGGGGAGGTATTTAGTTTGTTCCTTAGACCTCCATCAAGCTAAAAATTACACCCCCTTGAGTCCCTTTCAAGATATATTTGTACATTTTTCGGTAGAAAAATTTCCCGGCCGAAGGCCGGTTCCTCTTAAATTACAGGCTCGCTATCGCTCGCCAGGATAAAATCGACACCTGAATTGCACGACAGGTCTTAATATGGGGTGAAAGTTCTCAAAATCGCTAAACTAATGGGGCAAACGTTTTATAATATCAAAAGCAATGGGGCTAAACATGAAGGTGAAAGGGGTCAAGAAAAAAATCCCTCAAGTGGAGATCTGCCCTTAAGGACAGTATATTGGTGAAGTAAGGGAGGATGTAGCTATAGTCTGTTTATTATACAATAGGTCAGAATTCCCGACCACTATCAGCCTCTATACCTCATAAACGACTGGAGTAATAAAGCTAATGTGTCCACCATTTTGGGAAGAGTGAGCCAGGGAATAGGTGGGCGAATTTACAGCCCATTTGCTCTAACCTTTCTTGAGATACAGAGGCGGTCATGATAACTGGCCTACCTATAATGAATGGACTATAGTTTGATGTGTAATAGATATCAAGGGGACAGTGGTTATTGGGGGGGGGGGGGGGGGGCCTATATATTTGTTTGGGGGGGCCTATATATTTACATATTCATTTATATTTCAGTTTCCTCCCTTGACCTCCATCAAACCTTTAAAAACATCCATTAAATCAACCTTCGAAATTAATTTGTACATTTTTCGTTAGAAAATGTACAATTTGTATCGTGAAGGAGGGTCGGGGTGGGGGGGGGGAGGGATTCTTAAGCTTGATGGAGGTCTAGTGAGGCAAATTATGAAGAGATAATAAAAGTATAAATATATTAACAAATGCATACCGGTAGCCCCCCCCCCCCCCCCCTTACGTAGAATTGTGGTCAGGATTACGAGTGTCAGAATCGGAATTATTAGAATCAGAATAATAGTAGAAACTTACCAAATATCTACATATGAAAGGAATGAGAGTTTAGATATCTGTAGGCAAAACAATCTACCCATGTCTATCGTTGGAAAGGCAGTGTCATGCTTTTGGACAGGTATGCCTTGGTCAATTAATGGTCGCTTTCCATGCCGACCAGTCGCCTGTAGCGTTTCTATTAAATCCCCTACCCTGATATCCTTCCTCGGGGCCTCGTCTTAGATTTTAATTGGTTTACCAACTGTTCTCTTTCCTTCTACTTCTTTTACACATTTCACCATTCCCTCTACTTCTTTTACACATTTCACCATTCCCTCTACTTCTTTTACACATTTCACCATTCCCTCTACTTCTTTTACACATTTCACCATTCCCTCTAGTTATTTTACACATGTCACCATTTCCTCTACTTCTTTTACACATTTCACCATATCAACCTTATACTGTCTTCCCTTGGCCAAACCACCGCAGCCTACCAATAAGCATTACCACAAAAATACACTTTATACCAAATCGCGTTTTTAACCTGGTCTCTCTTTCACTATGACTTTACACATCCATCTCATACTCTGAACATATTCCACCCACATCTGAACTTCAAAAGGGTAGCCTCTGCATAAACCCCAACACCTTTCATATCCCACGGGGCAGCAGAATGCATGACTACACTCCAAAGATACGCTCCCAGTGTCGACTATTTTTACTGTAGGCACTGCTTGGTTGTTTTCACAGCATTTATCACTGGTAGAATCAGCCACATTACTCACTTTGTGTCTCACACCACTATGCCTCTGTGCCACTGTGGTGCTACCATACAATCCACTATCCATCATCTTTGTTTTACTCACATTCATTGTGGAACCATTTACTTCGTCCCTCCCTCCTCTTCATAGAATTCGTTATAGAACCCTCCATGATACTGTATATGCAATCAACACTAAATTGTCAATATACAACTCCCAAGGCAGACCCGTCCTATAGCTTCTGTACAGCGCTTCTAGCACCATAATGAAGAATAAGGGATTCAGCACAGACCCTTGGTGGGGATCAAGATTATGATTATCTGAATCAGGATAATCAGGATAAGGTTATTGGTATAGCAACTGTCTGCAAGTTACGTGGTTTGAGAGAGGAGACACCATCAAAAACAAGCTAAAGAGAATCAGGATCAGGAGTATGAGAATTAGGCCTAGGTTAATCGTATTTACAGAATCAAATTCATGAAAATCAGGATTGTGAGTATTAGGGTTATGAGAATCAGGACCAGGGGATTTAGGATAATCTTAATAATTACAATTGTGATAATGATAGTGAAACATCTACTATCTGCTAGTGAGGTGGTGTAGAGATGCCACCCCCACAGCCAACACCATAAGGGCTAGACGGGACAGACAGTTGGCTCGAGCACTCTCCCCGCCCTGCATCGCAGCTGGCTGTTCTCCTGAAATTCGAAAGAAAATTTTGATATATCACAAAATTACTGTAGAATACACGAGAATGAGCTCTTCTAAGCTGAAAAATATTGTCTTCTGATACTAATGGTCCGATAAACTATATTGTTTAGAAAGATTATGTTTACTGAGATACTGAGTAGTTTTGTAATAAAAGCGAAATTTTTCCTGATGAAATCGATGTGTGAACATGAAACCTTCCCCCTATCCTTACCCCTCTGAAGTATGTTGGTTGTTGGAAGGAACATAATAATTATATTCGTACAGTCTCATATCTAGTAGAACAACCTGAAACGCTGTCTTCCTCCATCCGCCTTACTCACCACTCAAAATATAGACGCTAACAGAGGCGGGGTCAGCATTGGCCGGAGAGCAGGTATAATTCCCAGAGTCCGCCGGAGTGGCCCTCGTCAGCATAAGTCGGGAGGTCCGGGAGAGCTTGTCTGTGACCACACTAATGCCGCCGCGGGAGCTGTAGTTCACCAAGGTGGGGCCCCGGTACCAGTAGATGTATTGTGGGGGCTCAGGGGTCCCCGTCACCTGGCACGTTAGGTTAATGTGGCTCCCGCTGATCATGTGAAGTTCTAGAGGACCCACGATTTTTGCTGCTGCCTCTGTGTATGAAAAACAACATTATCTAAGTGACAAAGGACCACTGATAAGTTCCATTACAAAGCACAATTTAGTGACTGCCTTTCCGTCGCTTTCCCCTTAATCATACTAATACCGGTAATATACCAATGCAACAATATACACCGTGGCCCAACTGACCACTGTTATGAACCTCAATACCAAGTTAAGTTAATTAATCCAAGACCTCGATGCCACGTGCATGAGCTTACTCCATTGCCTCATCCAACTACTAAACAAAATACTTTGACTCATGTCTTATTCCGAGAGATCTTTAATCCAAGTGGCTCTGACTCGTAAATTGTGAATATAAATAGCATTTTACACATATAATAATACTTTTCTCCATCAAACCTACCTACAACCTGCAGCTCGAAAGGCTTGGACATCTTAGGTTCTGTGGACACCTGACACTCGTATGTGCCAGAGTCGGATCGTTGTGCTGAGGCAACACGTAGTGTCCAGTCTCGTGAGCCCTCGGAGTGTAGTGCGGTGAAGCGTTGGTCTGTGGTGTAGGTATAGAGTCCGACCGTCAGTACGTGCATGTCTTCGCGCCGGAGCCAAGTTACCTGAGAAAAATCAAGTTTGATAATATTTCATGACCTAGTATAGCTTATTTACCTCCTTGCCTGCAGGGGTTTTGGCCCTAATTGACCTTCATTCCCTGCACATTTTCATGCATAAACAAGAACCAGAACGTAATACAATGATATAACCGTGAAAGTACAGGAATTGAGCGTTCCAATGACACCTGAATCATCTCTACGACGACTGGTTATCTTGCAACGTTCTTGCAAAGGTTGGCCAATATAGCTATAACTGAGCGGTTTTGAGCGGTTTTCGCTATGTGTAACACTGTATTGATGTGTCAGACGGCTCTGAGTTACATCAGTGCTCGTTCACTCGTTCAGCCATGGTGAGCGACGGACGAAGGGGTTCCGCGCTGCCTGTAGCCACTTGCCGAACTCCCAGGACAAATAATAAGCGGATTTTGTTTCCCGTCAGGTGACGGGTCCCGCAGGGACTATTCCCGGCTAAATATACCAACATACCATGACAGTAGACGATTCACTATCTTGGATGTCTTATGTAATATTGGATAGATTTGTTTCAGTTATTTCCAGTAGTCATTATTTGACCCCCATCTAATCTCCAAAATGCCTGCTGAGACAGTGTAGATATCTGGTTATTTGTTGTCAGTAAATGGTTCTATAATTATTGCTGTAGCTTGCTGGTATTATTAATAAGGTTGATTTACTCAAGCAATTAATCTCACAACTCTGATCTTACTTCTTCTGTTATTTACTTATGAAAGGATATTGGCGCCTATATTAATCTATCTTCATTCTAGTTGTCAATACCAACACAATATAGTCTTAAAATGTTGCCAAGAAAACGTTGTAGATGAAATGTTACAGGAATAAGTGCTTGGGTAAACCTGCCTGGCATATCGGCGTACCACCTGGGTGGCCCAAGATGGCACCTAGCTCAGGTCATGGAAGTTTTTCACATAAGTGCAAGTTGTTAGTGTCTCTCTTCAGCAAGATTTTTTTTTTTTTTTATGTGTTTTTTTTTCTATGTGAGTGAGGGAGACAAAAGGCCTGTAGCGAGTGCCTCCCCCAGAGTTGAAAGAGTGACAGGGCCAAAATCAAGGGACGTTCGAGCCAAAATGCCTGGACACACAGTGTTTGAAGCAATTTAATTCATAGGAAGAGGGGTGAAGTCACAGAGTGTGAGGTGAAGCTGAACGGTCAGACTATGGAGATAGTCAACTCTTTTAAGTATCTGGGCAGTGTGTTGAGTAAAGATGGGACTATGGATGAAGAAGTGCAGGAGAGGGTACAACAGGGGAAGAGGGTTGTAGGAACGTTGAAAGCAGTAACAAGAAATAGGGTGGTCAGAATGGAAGTGAAGAAGTCCTTGCATGACAGTGTGGTAATCCCGACACTGACTTACAGAAGCGAAGCATGGATGTTGGTTGAGAGACTCAGACCAAAAGTGAGAGCAGTGGAAATTAATTACTTAAGAAGTGCGTGCAGGGAGGGATAGACAGATTAATGAGGAAGTAAGAAGGAGGTGTGGTGTGGAGGTAGATGTGCTGGAAAGTGTGAAAAGGAATAACTTGAGATGGTTCGGCCATATGGAACGTATGGAAAGCGAGAGAATGACTAAGAGGGTGTACGAGAATGAGGTGGAGGGACAGAGAGGGAGAGGTAGACCGAAAGAGAGGTGGAAGGATGGAGTGAGGAAGTATATGAACGAAGACGGTGCTGGTTGGGGGGAGGGGCGTCGACTGACTGGGGACAGAGGTGCATGGGGGCTGTTCGTTCGTGGCCACCCCTTCGGAGATCGCGGCGTCAGGCAATAGATAGATAGATAGATAGGGAAAGACTGATTCTGGGAGAGAGTTCCAGAGCTCAGCTGTTGAATAGAAGAAAGACTGAGAATAACATTTCACTCTTGGGTTGGAGAGTTGTACAGAGTAGGGGTGGCATTGTGTTGCAAGATGGGTACTACATACCCTACGTAGAGGAGGTGGTATACACAGATAGCTCTGAAGAACATTTATTATTGTAGTAGCGAGAGAGATTTTTTTTTTTTTTTTCTATATTCCAAATACTCCCTCTCGGGCATAGGCTGATAGCCTTTACACTCTACCGCTGAACACGGTGAGGCCCGTGAGGTCTTGTTCCAGTCTAGGGAGTGAGACATGCGAAGCACCCCGGCTCGAAGCAATCCCATTTCTGAAGCCGCCTCGCCTCTGCGCTTCACAGTCTCATCCCCCACACTCGGACCCTCACTCTCAGAACGCCACCTATTGAGCAATTAACTCACTAGGCATTGCCCCCCTGTAGCATATTTTTTAATATGGGAATATTCATACAATGCTATTTTAATCAGGGAACAATAAGGGTATTTTTTTTTTTTTGGCATTCTGGGGTGCTGTGGTAATGCACTGATACTAGGTACAGCACAAATTCCATTCCAATAATATCTTCCCATTGACATATTGGGATTCGAACCCGGGTCCATTGGATTACCAGTCCAGTGGCAAAGACCACTCCGCGACACCATGCAGAGAGTTGGTAAGTGGACGGGAGTTAATGATACGAAAGGCTTTCCTTTCTACTTTGTCTAGGAGTGCGGTGTGAGAGGATCCTCCACACACATGTGAACAATACTCAATACAAGGACGTAACAAGGTTGGTTGGTTCCATCAGCCAATAGGTCTTCCTATTGGTGCAGCAAAAGCCAGGCTGTTGCTAATTCCTCCCTTGGGAACATTTGGGACTATATACCGCCTTTATACAATTTGTATTCTCCCGTTGCCTCCACAACTGTGTGGCAATTACCAATTCCTAGCTTACCGCCCGGTCTCCGAGATGTCTGATGCGGCAGTGGAGGTATGTTGTCCTGCCCGCCGCGATGACGACCCGCCTGGTGGTGTTATCGAAGTACGGGCGGACTAGGGGCTGGTCCCAGATGGGGGCTGGTCGGGAGGGTGGGGCGCGCTCCAGCACACTCACGCCCTCACCTGCAAACAGTCAATTTTAGGTTAATTATAATATCAGTTAAGGGGTGGTGCTGTTTGTTTTGGTCTATATATTTTTGTATGCCGGTATATTATTTTTTTATTTTTTTTATTTTTTTTTCTAGCTAGTCCTCGATGAAGCTAAAACAAAAACAGCCCCTAGACCCCCTTTCAAGATACATTTGTACATTTTTCGGTAGAAAAATTTACCGGCCGAGGGCCGGTTCCTCTTAAAATGACAGGCTTGCTATCGCTCGCCAGGAAAAAATCAACACTTAAATGGCACAAAAGGTCTTAATATTGACAACGAAATGGGGCGAAAGATCTTAAAATCGCCAAACTAGTGGGCTGATTGTCTTAAAATCTCAAAACTATTGGGGATAAGCATGAGGAAGAAAGATGAACAGAAAAAAATACCCATCTCCCCTTAAAGAATCCCTCCACTCTAATGCTGCACTGCTGCTTCTAACCTGGTAGTGGGAGGCAAGTAAGGCGTCTGAGTTAGCTATAAGATCATTCAAGTAAGGCTTCTGAGTTAGCTATATAAGATCATTCAAGTAAGGCTTCTGAGTTAGCTTTATAAGATCATTCAAGTAAGGCTTCTGAGTTAGCTTTATAAGATCATTCAAGTAAGGCTTCTGAGTTAGCTATAATATCATTCAAGTAAGGCTTCTGAGTTAGCTATATAAGATAATTCAAGGTATCTGTTCGTTTTAATACACGGACTCCTCCTGGATAGTGGGTTTGTTTTTTTAGATTAGCTTTAAAATCAGAGAAGGGCTATTCCCACTTTACACATTCTTGCCCTCACATTACAGGCTAGAAAGGTGGGTTACAGTTAAGCTGGAGTCACACGAGCCGTTTTTCGAGCATTTTTTACGGGCAATTATGGTCTGGCAGCTTAAAAAATTACACTTTATCAGAATTCAGCCGCCCAACATACTCTACCATCAGTCTAGTTACCGATACCAGTGCAAAAAAAGTCCCGAAATATAACGAGAAAAAACTTGCTCATGGAAAATTGACGGAAAAATCGCTCGTGTGACAGCGGCTTTACCAGAGGTTTTTACGAAGACGATCAACATTGTTTATCGGTGCTCATGAGAAAATGGAAATGTGCACCTTTACAGCAAGGTTCTGCAGGAAATGGTACCTCACATACTCACTCTCACTCTCGCTCTCTCTCTCTATCTTTCTCTCTCCTTCTCTCTCTGGCTCCTCTCTCTCTCTCGCTCCTTCTCTCTCTCTCTCTCTCTCTCTCTCTCTCTCTCTCTCTCTCTCTCTCTCTCTCTCTCTCTCTCTCTCTCTCTCTCTCTCTCTCTCTCTCTCTCTCTCTCTATCATTCTATCTCTCACTCTCTCTCTCTATCTATCTATCTTTCTCACTCTCTCTCGCTCCTTCTCTCTCTCTCTCTCTCGCTCCTTCTCTCAGGGATTCGTAGCTCATTTGAATAAGTCATTAATTAGGCAGAGCGTATGAGTACCTCTCTCTCTCTATCTTGCTCTCTCTCTCACTCTCACTCTCTCTCTCTCGTAGCTCATTTGCATAAGTCATTAATTAGGCCGCGCGTAAGAAGGGTTCTCAGCGGATGGTTCTCGCCAAATGATATCAAAGTGAGACTGATTACCACGATGGAGTAGCTATAGTCTATTCACTAGGATTAGGCCAAACTCATTAAGGGGGGGTCACCTGATTTTTTCTCTTTCTTGGTTGTATCCATTCGGCCCCATTCAGCCTACTGATTTAAGACATTTATTTCCATTCAGGTGTCGATTTTTTTCCTGGCGAGCGAAAGCGAGCCAGCATTTTATGGAGATATCTGGCTTCACCGGATACATTTTTCTATCAAACAATGTAAAAATTTAGCCAAATTGTATACCCTCTGACTTAATGTATGGAAGTAAACATTGTATGATTGACTTACAAGACAAATTTGCTCTTAAACCGTTAATTGGTCATATTCATTAACTACGTTATAGGAAAATTTGCTTTCAATTCAATAATGCTCATCTTCCTTCCATGCATAAGATCATGGAGGTTAAGGTTAAAATGGGCAATTGTACACTACTATATGATAAACCTGAGACAGTGAACATTGAATTTCGGAAAATACTGATGTGGGGCATAGGGCTATGGAATATATATATATCAAAATATATCATCTTTTCGGAATCGGCCAATGATAATACCATTTGTTAGTGCAGACGACTGTACGCAATACAGTACCTTGCATATTCATAAGTCTTGTCTCGGCTGACATTACGTTTGCCTCGCTCTGTGCTGTATTAATGCCTGCCTGATGTTGAATAGGGTGGGTAGGTGTAGGAACATGTCTGTATATCTCACTGGAAATGAATAAATCAAGTTTAGATATTGCTAACACCAATTGTTGATCAAAATATACTTGGTGCTGAGACATCACTTTTTTGGCTGACTGTACCTTTTATTTGACTTTTTATCACTCTCAACTTGTAGGAACACTAATTGCAGGTAGCTTCTCCTTTCGTTTCCTTATACATATGAAACAACATGTACAGCTGCTGATAAATGTGAGTGAGCTCTTGCGATTTTCTTTATGTAAATATAACCATTTAGATTGGTGTTCAGATCAAATTAAATATATATTAATAAACACATGTTATGTATTAAATAATATGCAGTTGATTCGACCTGAACATCACTGTAAATGGATATATTTGCATAAAGAAAGTCGCTAAAGCTCACTAACATATTTTGTCAGTAGGGATGCAGCGACCCCACCGCCCGCCACTTTTATGGTGCAGTCAGCCTCTGTAGCAGTTGCGGTGATTTCTTGTTACTGCCTTATTGTAGCATGGTTAAGGGGAGATTTCAACTTGAGGGACTTTTTTCTTGACCCCTTTCTCCCTCATGTCTAGCCCCATTGCTTTTGAGATATTAAGACGTTTGCCCCATTAGTTTGGTGATTTTAAGAATTTTCGCCCCATTCTGTCAATTTTAAGACCTTTCGTGCCATTTAGGTGTCGATTTTATCCTGGCGAGCGATAGCGAGCCTGTAATTCAAGAGTAACCGGCCTTCGGCCGGGAAATTTTTCTACCGAAAAATGTACAAATTTATCTTGAAAGGGGGTTAAGGGGGTGAAATTTTAAGATAGCTGGAGGAGTAGGAAACAAACTAAAAACCTCCCCTTACGGCTGGTGTGGTGCGATTTCGCCAGGTGCAAGTGTTTCAGAGGGACTTCGTTGAGTCTTGCTGAAACACTGTTCGTACTATACCAACAACGGCCACTGTGATGACGTGATGGGGCTGTGTTGTGGCAAGTCATTATTGTACTGTGATGACGTGATGGGGCTGTGTTGTGGCAAGGCATTATTGTACTGTGATGACGTGATGGGGTTGTGTTGTGGCAAGTCATTATTGTACTGTGATGACGTGATGGGGCTGTGTTGTGGCAAGTCTTTATTGTACTGTGCTGACGTGATGGGGCTGTGTTGTGGCAAGTCATTATTGTACTGTGATGACGTGATGGGGCTGTGTTGTGGCAAGTCATTATTGTACTGTGATGACGTGATGGGGCTGTGTTGTGGCAAGTCATTATTGTACTGTGATGACGTGATGGGGCTGTGTTGTGGCAAGTCATTATTGTACTGTGATGACGTGATGGGGCTGTGTTGTGGCAAGTCATTATTGTACTGTGATGACGTGATGGGGTTGTGTTGTGGCAAGTCATTATTGTACTGTGATGGGGCTGTGTTGTGGCAAGTCATTATTGTACTGTGATGACGTGATGGGGCTGTGTTGTGGCAAGTCATTATTGTACTGTGATGACGTGATGGGGTTGTGTTGTGGCAAGTCATTATTGTACTGTGATGACGTGATGGGGCTGTGTTGTGGCAAGTCATTATTGTACTGTGATGACGTGATGGGGCTGTGTTGTGGCAAGTCTTTATTGTACTGTGATGACGTGATGGGGCTGTGTTGTGGCAAGTCATTATTGTACTGTGATGACGTGATGGGGCTCTGTTGTGGCAAGTCATTATTGTACCGTGATGACGTGATGGGGCTTTGTTGTGGCAAGTCTTTATTGTACTGTGATGACGTGATGGGGCTGTGTTGTGGCAAGTCATTATTGTACTGTGATGACGTGATGGGGCTCTGTTGTGGCAAGTCATTATTGTACCGTGATGACGTGATGGGGCTGTGTTGTGGCAAGTCTTTATTGTACTGTGATGACGTGATGGGGCTGTGTTGTGGCAAGGCATTATTGTACTTTGATGACGTGATGGGGCTGTGTTGTGGCAAGGCATTATTGTACTGTGATGACGTGATGGGGCTGTGTTGTGGCAAGGCATTATTGTACTGTGATGACGTGATGGCTCTGTTGTGGCAAGTAATTATTGTACCGTGATGACGTGATGGGGCTGTGTTGTGGCAAATCATTATTGTACTGTGATGACGTGATGGGGCTGTGTTGTGGCAAGTCATTATTGTACTGTGATGACGTGATGGGGCTGTGTTGTGGCAAGGCATTATTGTACTGTGATGACGTGATGGGGTTGTGTTGTGGCAAGTCATTATTGTACTGTGATGATGTGATGGGGCTGTGTTGTGGCAAGTCATTATTGTACTGTACTGCAGGAAAGAGACTAAAACACGCTCTCTGTGGATGTAGGGGTCTTTAAACTTGTATGTATGTGCTGTATGTATGTATGTACTGTATGTGCTGTATGTATGTATGTATGTGCTGTATGTATGTATGTACTGTATGTATGTATGTACTGTATATATGTACTGTATGTATGTGCTGTATGTGTGTATGTATGTATGTATGTACTGTATGTATGTATGTACTGTATGTATGTATGTGCATCCAAGGAAGTCACTGTACGATAGTAGAACATTGTATAGACGGCCTGCCTCCGCCTAAGCTCATCAACATGCAAGCCAGGTTGAGTGCTGCTAACAACCCCATTGCTGATGTTCCGGGGGGCTTTATGTAAGTTACCGGGGAGAAGTACTTTAGAACTAAGGTAAGATAGGTAGATAGGTAGATAGATAGATAGATAGACAGTCATATTTTTATTGATAGATAGATAGATAGATGTATGGATGAATAGATAGATAGATGGATGGATGAATAGATAGATTGATGATGGATGGATAGATTGATAGATAGATAGATTGATAGATAGATTGATAGATAGATAGATAGACGGATGGATAGGGAACGAGAAAAAGTGTCCAAGTTCTACTGGGATGAGAGAGTGAGAAAGTGTGTGTGTGTGTGAGAGAGAGAGAGAGAGAAAGAGGGTGAGAGTGATTGAAATCGAGAGAGAGGGTGAGGTAGAGAAAAGACGGGAGGCTGAGAAGATAAAATAGAAAGTTAAACATAGGGGAAGAAACAGTAGGAGAAAGAGAGAGAGAGAGAGAGAGAGAGAAGGGGGGGGGGTAGGAGAGGAGGCGAGGTAGATAAATTAAGAGAGGCTGGGAAAGAAACATCGAATTAAAGCCAAGCAAGGGAAGAAACAGTAAGAGAGAGAGAGAGAGAGAGAGAAGGGGGGGGGGGGTAGGAGAGAAGGCGAGGTAGATAAATTAAGAGAGGCTGGGAAAGAAACATCGAATTAAAGCCAAGCAAGGGAAGAAACAGTAAGAGAGAGAGAGAGAGAGAGAGAGAAAGAGAAAGAAAAGGAGGGTGGGAGGCTGGATCAATGTGAGCCGAACCCTATTAGCCTACCGCTGCTCCTGTTATCAGTTAAGGGGAGATTTCCACCTGGAGGATTTTTTTCTGAACCTCTTTCTCCCTCATGTTTAGCCCCATTGCTTTTGAGATTTTAAGACGTTCGCCCTAGTAGTTTTGACATTTTAAGACATTTTGCCCCATTTCTGTCAATTTTAAGACCTTTCGTGCCATTAAGGTGTCGATTTTTTCCTGGCGAGTGATAGCGAGCCTGTAATTTAAGAGCAAGCGGCCTCCGGCCGGTACATTTTTCTACCGAAAAATGTACAAATTTATCTTGAAAGGGGGTCTAGGGGGTTTAATTATAAGCTTGATGAAAACGTAGGGAACAAACTAAATACCTCCCCTTAAGGGGGGTCACCGGCTTTTTTTATCTTTCTCTCCTTTTCTCTCTTTCCCTGGCCCCATTCAGCCAACTGTTTTAAGACGTTTATCCCCATCCAGGTGTCAATTGCTTCCTGGCGAGCGATAGCGAACCAGCATTGTATGGAGAAATCCGGCTTCGCCGGAGACATTTTTCTATCAAAAAATGTACAAATTTATCTTGCTGTCAAAAAAATATATATATATATATATGCTGGCACGCTACCGCTCGCCAGGAAAATATTGACACCTGGATGGGGGTAAACGTCTTAAAACAGTAGGGTGAATGGGGCCGAATGGATACAAGCCAAAGAGAGGGAGAGCAAGAGAAAAAAAGCGAGGTGGGCTCCCATAAGGTGGTCATAAGTAGATACCAGCTACATTGTAAGATCCACCGTTCCTTACATTCCATTAACCCCTTCAACACCATGACGCCTTGTTACCTTTGAGTCAGGCTAAAATTAGAGAATGGTATGCAGCTAAAAAAGTACCTGTGTTGTTAAGAGGGTTTATTGAGATAGTATAGTAACCCATTTTAGTCGTTGAGAAAGAAAATAGTCCATCGGTAACTTATAAGATTTCGTTATTTCGTAATGGTTTGGATGGGTTAACGATCTCTCAAGAGGTGATAGGGAAACATAATTGACGTTAATGTAAAAGATATTATTTGTATACGGCCATTCATAGAGGCTAGACAGCTGGTATGAGGCCCGATACCAAATGTAATAATATAATTACTACCGCAACACAAGTCGAATACCAGAGCAGTTTTATGGTTTTAAGGGGGGTGACCTGCTTTTATGGTTTTAAGGGGGGTGACCTGCTTTTATGGTTTTAAGGGGGGTGACCTGCTTTTATGGTTTTAAGGGGGGTGACCTGCTTTTATGGTTTTAAGGGGTGACCTGCTTTTATGGTTTTAAGGGGGGTGACCTGCTTTTATGGTTTTAAGGGGGGTGACCTGCGTTATGGTTTTAAGGGGGGTGACCTGCTTTTATGGTTTTAAGGGGGGTGACCTGCTTTTATGGTTTTAAGGGGGGTGACCTGCTTTTTATGGTTTTAAGGGGGGTGACCTGCTTTTATGGTTTTAAGGGGGGTGACCTGCTTTTATGGTTTTAAGGGGGGTGACCTGCTTTTTATGTTTAGGGGGGTGACCTGCTTTTATGGTTTTAAGGGGGTGACCTGCTTTTATGGTTTTAAGGGGGGTGACCTGCCTTTTATGGTTTTAAAGGGGGGTGACCTGCTTTTATGGTTTTAAGGGGGGTGACCTGCTTTTATGGTTTTAAGGGGGGTGACCTGCTTTTTATGGTTTTAAGGGGGGTGACCTGCTTTTATGGTTTTTTTAAGGGGGGTGACCTGCTTTTATGGTTTTAAGGGGGGTGACCTGCTTTTATGGTTTTAAGGGGGGTGACCTGCTTTTATGGTTTTAAGGGGGTGACCTGCTTTTATGGTTTTAAGGGGGGTGACCTGCTTTTTGTTATTTCTGTCCTTTTCTCTCTTTCTTTGGCTTGTATCCATTTGGCCCCATTCAGCCAACTATTTTAAGACGTTTATCCCCATCCAGGTGTCGATTTCTTCCTGGCGAGCGATAGCGAGCCAGCATTACCCGGTATATGAAGAGATCCGGCTTCGCCGGAGAAATTTTTCTATCGAAAAATGTACACATTTAGCCTTCTGTCAAACACAAAAATAAAAAATATGCTGGCTCGCTACCGCTCACCAGTAAAAAATTGACACCTGGATGGGGATAAACGTCTTAAACCAGTAGGCTGAATGGAGCCAAATGGATACAAGCCAGAGAACGATAGAAAAGGACAGACTAAAAACAGGTCACCCCACTTAATACTGTACATCCTGCTCCAAATAGATAGGCCAGACATCCTGAATTATAACCGTTGTAACTCAAAAAAGGGGCTAGAGCAAATGAACTGTAATTATCCACACCAACTCCCTGGTCGACCCTTCCCAAATGGTACCTAGACATATTAGCTCGATTACTCCAGTCGTTTGTGAGTTATAGAGGTTAATGTTCAAGAGTTTGTGAGTTATAGAGGTTAATGTTCAAGAGTTTGTGAGTTATAGAGGTTAATGTTCAAGAGTTTGTGAGTTATAGAGGTTAATGTTCAAGAGTTTGTGAGTTATAGAGGTTAATGTTCAAGAGTTTGTGAGTTATAGAGGTTAATGTTCAAGAGTTTGTGAGTTATAGAGGTTAATGTTCAAGAGTTTGTGAGATATAGAGGTTAATGTTCAAGAGTTTTTGAGATATAGAGGTTAATGTTCAAGAGTTTGTGAGATATAGAGGTTAATGTTCAAGAGTTTGTGAGTTATAGAGGTTAATGTTCAAGAGTTTGTGAGGTATAGAGGTTAATGTTCAAGAGTTTGTGAGATATAGAGGTTAATGTTCAAGAGTTTTTGAGATATAGAGGTTAATGTTCAAGAGTTTGTGAGATATAGAGGTTAATGTTCAAGAGTTTTTGAGATATAGAGGTTAATGTTCAAGAGTTTTTGAGATATAGAGGTTAATGTTCAAGAGTTTTTGAGATATAGAGGTTAATGTTCAAGAGTTTTTGAGATATAGAGGTTAATGTTCAAGAGTTTTTGAGATATAGAGGTTAATGTTCAAGAGTTTTTGAGATATAGAGGTTAATGTTCAAGAGTTTTTGAGATATAGAGGTTAATGTTCAAGAGTTTTTGAGATATAGAGGTTAATGTTCAAGAGTTTGTGAGATATAGAGGTTAATGTTCAAGAGTTTTTGAGATATAGAGGTTAATGTTCAAGAGTTTTTGAGATATAGAGGTTAATGTTCAAGAGTTTGTGAGATATAGAGGTTAATGTTCAAGAGTTTGTGAGATATAGAGGTTAATGTTCAAGAGTTTGTGAGTTATAGAGGTTAATGTTCAAGAGTTTGTGAGTTATAGAGGTTAATGTTCAAGAGTTTGTGAGTTATAGAGGTTAATGTTCAAGAGTTTGTGAGTTATAGAGGTTAATGTTCAAGAGTTTGTGAGTTATAGAGGTTAATGTTCAAGAGTTTGTGAGTTATAGAGGTTAATGTTCAAGAGTTTGTGAGTTATAGAGGTTAATGTTCAAGAGTTTGTGAGTTATAGAGGTTAATGTTCAAGAGTTTGTGAGTTATAGAGGTTAATGTTCAAGAGGTTGTGAGTTATAGAGGTTAATGTTCAAGAGTTTGTGAGTTATAGAGGTTAATGTTCAAGAGTTTGTGAGTAATAGAGGTTAATGTTCAAGAGTTTGTGAGTTATAGAGGTTAATGTTCAAGAGTTTGTGAGTTATAGAGGTTAATGTTCAAGAGTTTGTGAGTTATAGAGGTTAATGTTCAAGAGTTTTGGGCCCACTTATTTGGAACAGGGTATAGATAGACCATAGGTGCCTGAACTTGAATAAACTTAAAAGGGGAGATTTCCACCTGGAGGATTTTTTTCTGGATCCCTTTCTCCCTCATGTTTAGCCCCATTGCTTTTGAGATTTTAAGACACTTGCCCCATTAGTTTGGCGATTTTAAGAACCCTCTCCCCATTTCTGTCAATTTTAAGACTATTCGCGCTATTTAGGTGTCGATTTTTTCCTGGCGAGCGATAGCGAGCCTGTAATTTAAGGGGAACCGGTCTTCGGCCGGGACATTTTTCTACCGAAAAATGTACAAATTTATCTTGAAAGGGGGTCTAGGGGGAGTAATTTTAAGCTTGATGGAAGTCTAGGGCATCAACTAAAAACCTCCCCTTAACAATAGGCTCACACGCCAGCCATCCCGAGTGTTTGGGTTTGGTACCCCTTGCCCTCTGAAAGTCAGTCCTAGCTACTCCAGGCTAAAAGGAACAGCTTGTGTGTATGTGTATGTGTGTGTGTGTGTGTGTGTGTGTGAGAAAGAGAGAGTGTGTGTGTGTGTGTTTGTTTGTGTATGAGATAAAGTGTGTGTATGAGAGAGAGAGAGAATGTGTGTGTGTGTGAGACAGATTGAGTAGGTTTGTGTGTGTGTGTGAGAAAGAGAGAGTGTGTGTGTGTGTGTTTGTTTGTGTATGAGATAAAGTGTGTGTATGAGAGAGAGAGAGAGAATGTGTGTGTGTGTGAGACAGAGATTGAGTAGGTTTGTGTGTGTGTGTGAGAAAGAGAGAGTGTGTGTGTGTGTGTTTGTTTGTGTATGAGATAAAGTGTGTGTATGAGAGAGAGAGAGAGAATGTGTGTGTGTGAGACAGAGATTGAGTAGGTTTGTGTGTGTGTGTGAGAAAGAGAGAGAGTGTGTGTGTGTGTGTGTTTGTTTGTGTATGAGATAAAGTGTGTGTATGAGAGAGAATGTGTGTGTGTGTGTGAGACAGATATTGAGTAGGTTTGTGTGTGTGTGTGAGAAAGAGAGAGTGTGTGTGTGTGTGTTTGTTTGTGTATGAGATAAAGTGTGTGTAAGAGAGAGAGAGAGAGAGAGAGAGAGAGAATGTATGTGTGAGAGAATGTGTGTGTGTGAGACAGAGATTGAGTAGGTTTGTGTGTGTGTGAGAAAGAGAGTGTGTGTGTGTGTGTCATCTACTGTATAATGCCACAATAATGTTAAGGGGAGGTATTTAGTTTGTTCCCTAGACCTCCATCAACCTTAAAATTACACCCCCTTGAGTCCCTTTCAAGATAAATTTGTACATTTTTCGGTAGAAAAATTTCCCGGCCGAAGTCCGGTTCCTCTTAAATTACAGGCTCGCTGTCGCTCGCCAGGATAAAATCGACACCTAAATGGCACGAAAGGTCTTAATATGGGGTGAAAGTTCTTAAAATCGCTAAACTAATGGGGCAAACATTGTATAATATCAAAAGCAATGGGGCTAAACATGAGGGAGAAAGGGGTAAAAAAAAAAATCTGGGAAAAAAAAAGTGGATATCTGCCCTTAACGGTGATATAACATTTGCAACAAATGTTACAGCCTCAGGGTCTATGAACGCCAGGTTACTCTTGCCTATCTTCTACTATGGAAGAAAACAAAATAAAGACACTATAATTCCTTTGACCATTTCAATAAAGGCAAACTGGTGTGGAGATTCTAAACCTCCAATTCCCTGCAGCCCCCTCGATCACTAACTTAAGCCCGGTATCACACGAGAGCTTTTATAGTCAACATTCGATAATCAATATTTTTCTGGCAACATTTCTGAAGTATTTTGCACTGGCATCGGAAACTAGACTGTTGGTAGCTGAATTTAGGTCACCGAAATATTGTGAATGTTGACCTCATAAGCTGCCAGACCAGTGTTGAGGATAAATGTTGAGGGAAAAAGCGCTCGTGTGATACCGGCTTAACTTACGCTCAGGGAGAACACTAAATTTCACTTTATACCCTGCAGTTTGGGGCCTATTATTGAACTACCGGGTGAGATACTTCAGTTATAACCGTCTTGGTGGTGTAATGGTTATGGTGTCATTAATACAAAATAGAATATAATGGTTTACTGGTAGCTGAGTATAGGGAAATATTGTATGGACGTTTATTATTTACTCAGCTGTAGGGTCGACCAATTCTGATGTGTAATGTGTTATGTTCGGTGTTAAGGGGAGGTTTTTAGTTTGGTCTCTAGATATCCATCAAGCTTAAGAGTACACCCCCTTGAGCTCATTTCAAGATAAATTTGTACATTTTTCGGTAGAAAAATGTCCCGGCTGAAAGCCGGTTCCTCTTATATTACAGGCTCGCTATCGCTCGCCAGGATAAAATCGACACCTAAATGGCACGAAAGGTCTTAAAATTGACAGAAATGGGTCGAAAGTTCTTAAAATCGTCAAAATAATGGGCGAAAGTCTTAAAATTAGAAAAGCAATGGGGCTAAACATGAGGGAGAAAGGAGTCAAGAAAAAACATCCCTCAAGTGGCAATCTCCCCTTAACTATGTGCGTCTGCAACACTATTTACTGATGGTTCACTTAGCAGGTTATGTTTACAGATATTACAAAGGAAATCAAGCAGTAACAGATCTACATATAGTTCGTAGGCTGTTATTGTGTTGTTGAAGGAGAGGGACTTGAGGAGGATGAAGGATTTAGAAAAGGGGTGATTGCTATAGTTATCAAGCAGAGGATTTCAACTCCAGAATCGTGTGGAGGAAAATTAATTACACACACAAACACACACACACCATAATACCATCCCCATCAACACATATACTCTCTCTCTCTCTCTCTCTCTCTCTCTCTCTCTCTCTCTCTCTCTCTCTCTCTCTCTCTCTCTCTCTCTCTCCTGACAACTTACCACCGCCAACACATACATTCCGAGAACTGGTGTATCTGGCAATTATATAAAACACGTATTATCTTAATCTCTAGCTCTCTTTCTCTCTCTCTCTCTCTCTCTCTCTCTCTCTCTCTCTCTCTCTCTCTCTCTCTCTCTCTCTCCATCTTCCTCTCCTTCTCTCTCCATGTTCCTCTCTCCCTCCTTGTCACTCGTTCACTATTTATTGTGTTAGTTCTCTCGAGTTCTCTTCCATGTTCTGTTTCTAAATATATAGGCCACCTCCCCTCTATATATATATATATATATATATATATATATATATATATATATATATATATATACTATATATATATATATATATGTTTCTAATCTCTCAGTGGGGTTCGAACCGCCGACCGTCAGGACGATAGCCGACGCTTTAATCAACTACACCACGGCAGTAAAGCGTCGACTATCGTCCTGACGGTCTAATTCTGACGGATTAGAAACATTTAGTGGCTCACGTGTATTTGTGATATATACTCAATATATATATATAGTAACTTAATTATCAAAGAATCAATTTTAGATAGCTAAGAGAGTTCCACAAGAGGGAATACATTAATACTAATAGGCAGGGAAAGGAACATAGACACAACTAATATTTTGTTCACCCATAGTATAATTAGTGAGTGGAATAAGCTCCCTAATGAAGTTATAGACAGCGGTTCAATATACACATTTACAAAAAGGTTAGCCTCATACCACAGAGAAGTTGGTCTGGAGTACATCATGTTTACTGACTAGAGAACCTGGCAATAATGAACACTGTTATTAATATCAGGTGAAGAGAGCAGAAGGGTAAACATAGATAGACTAATAGGTGAATGTCTGGATGACGTCTTTTCCATTTCTTAATATTCTATAAATTCCTTCAGGCGATTTCCAAGCCTTGTAAGGTTATTCACTTTTAACTATATTCATGTACCGGTACGGCAAATTGTCGGAGGGAGCGGAGCTGAGAGAGAGCATTCATCTTTGCTATCCTGTCCTTCCACTTTACTCTTAGGGTTGCTATCTCTGCTAGGATTAAGTCCTGGCCAACTCGCGGGGATCGTAAGATTTATGTGACCAGTGTATTTATGTAAATCTATTTAAATCTCTCTCTCTCTCTCTCTCTCTCTCTCTCTCTCTCTCTCTCTCTCTCTCTATATATATATATATATATATATATATATATATATATATATATATATATATATATATACAGTATATACAACTCTCCAACTCAAGAGTGAAACGTTACTCCCAATCATTCTTCTATTCAACAGCTGAGTTCTGGAACTCTCTCCCTGAATCCATCTTTCCCTCATCCTATGACTAAAATTGTTTCAACCTCCATGTGTCCAGACATTTAGGCCCTGTCACTCTTTTATATCTGGGGGAGGTACTCGTTACAGGCAGTTTTGCCTTTTGTCTCCCTCATCCACATAGAAAAAAAAATGTATATATATATAGTTGTCTCCCTATCTAACCCGTGCCTTATTGACCAATCACCGTGGCTCACTGTTGACCAATCAGGACGGACCCTTTTATCGCCATTTTCACGGCTGCCGACCCCGTGATTCTGGCCCTCCATCTGGCTCGCTCTCGCTCTCTCTCTCTCTCTCTTTTTCTCTCTCTCTCTCTCTCTCTCTCTCTCTCTCTCTCTCTCTCTCTCTCTCCATTGCATAACACACACACATATACTGTATATATATATATATATATATATATATATATATATATATATATATATATACGTGTATATGTATTCCGGTATATATATATATATATATATATATATATATATAATGTATATATATATATATATATATACTGTATATATATATATGTATATATATATATATATATATATATATATATATATATATATATATATATATATATATATATATATATATATATATATATATATATATACGGTATATATACGGTATATATATATATATATATATATATAAATACGTTAATAAGTCCAATCAAAGCATATAGCACAGTACAGTTATTCGGTGTGTGGGAGTGGGAGGCTATGGAGTATCAAACCCATTCATAAACTCTGTGGGATTAACTAAATACCCTTTGAAATACCACAATACCTACAGCTTAATGGACAAACCCAGAATAGCGCTTTTATTATATTATAGAAATAAAGCTTCAAAGGGGGATTAACTACACCGAACAATAAAGCTTCAAAGGGGGATTTAACTACACCGAACAATATTAATCCCATTATTGTAAGGTTATTGTATTATAGTATCGCTATGGATGCGTAACCTCAGTGTCACACCAAACATATTAACGTCAATTTTTTCCAGGCAACTACCTTGGATCCTTTGTACTGGTATGGGAATCTAGGATATATATATATATATATATATATATATATATATATATATAATGGATTTCTTAACCCTCGTCTAGCGGGGAGGGGGGGGGGGGCTATTTTGGGCATATTCAGGCCCTCCTGAATGATCAATCAAGTATCTGCATGAAAAGAAATGTATTCAGCAAAATACTAGGCGCTACAAGCTTCAAAAAGAGACCAGAACGAGCTACGTAGCACTCGTCGTTTTGATGCAGTGGTACCACCAACATGGGAGTTTAGCGTTATAGCGGCATATTTTTTCCAGCTACGCTCACTACTGGCTACACTGCCGGCCTCTTGAGAACAGAGGGAGCGTGAGTCAGTGGGCGGCGGTAAGCCCTGGGTGTCGGCCGTGTGGCCTGTTGCGCTCCCGGCCATTTGCACTCGATTTTAACCCTTTAAAAGCCTTAATAATGCTCCTAACTTGCTGCTTTTTAGATACAGACTTAAGTCGGGCCCCACTCTTTAAGTGTTAATGTAGGAACTGCCCTTCGGCCAGGATATTTTTCTACCGAAATTTTTGCAAATGTATCACAAGGGATTTTTTGTTTTTCAATCTTGATAGCAGTCTAGGTATAATGCAAAAATATATACTGTATATGACAAATATGACACCCCCCCCCCCCACCCCCTCTTAAAGCAGGCTCATCGGGGAATTGTGTCAGAGTCTGGAATCCTTTATAATGTCTCGTATTAACCCTTTGAACATTATGACGCATTTTGATAGATTATTCTGGCTATCATTAGAGGATTTTAATACAATTTAGGAAGGATCTGGGGGAACTATAAGGGTAAAGACTAGCTCAGTTAAGGAGAGGCAGACCGTTTGTTTGGTCTGTTAATTCATTTATTCATATATTTTTTTAGTTTCCTCCCTAGACCTCCATCAAGCTTAAAAAACACTCCCTAGACCCCCCTTCAAGATAAATGTGTACATTTTTCGATAGAAAAATTTCCCGGCCGAAACCGGTTTCACTTAAAAATACAGGCTCGCTACCGCTCGCCAGGAAAAAAATCGACACCTAAATGGCTCGAAAGATCTTGATAGTGATATTATAATGGGACGAAAGGTTTGAAAATCGACAAACTAATGGAGCGAACGTCTTAAACTCTAAAAACGAGGCCTAATGGGGCTAAACATGAGGAAGAAGGGGAACCAGAAAAGCGACCCATTTCCCCTAAATATACTATGGTTATCTACTGTATAACCAGGATCAGCACGTCAACTTTCCACCTTCAACATTATAAGAGAAATTTGTTGTCTATTATATTTATTGCTCTCTCTCTCTCTCTCTCTCTCACACTTTCTCTCTCTCTCTCTCTCTCTCTCTCTTTCTCTCTCTCTCTCTCTCTCTCTCTCTCTCTCTCTCTCTCTCTCTCCTCTCTCTCTCTCTCTCTCTCTCTCTCTCTCTCTCTCTCTCTCTCTCTCTCTCTCTCTCTCTCTCTCTCTCTCTCTCTCTGTCAGCCAAACACTAGTTCTTTTATGATATGTCTTAATGTCTTGTATGTATGAGTCATTAATATATTTAAATTTCCTCCCTAGGCCTCCATCAACCTGAAATCAAAATCCTCAAGATCACCCTTTGAGATTAATTTGTACATTTATCGGTATAAATATGTCTCGGCCGAAGGCTGGTTCCTCCAAAATTACAGGCTCGCTATCGCTCGCCAGGAAAATATTTGACACCTAAATGGCACACAAGGTCTTAATATTGACAAAGAAATCTGGCGATGTTAAAACCTTTCTCTCCGTGTCTTTGTCAATATTAAGACCTTTCGCGTCATTTAGGTGTCGATTTTTTACTGGTGGGCGAGACTGATTATGCAAAATTAGAAGGAACCGGCCTTCGGTCGGGACCTTATTCTACTGAAAAATGTGCAAATTTATCTCAAAGGGTGGTCTTGGGGTATTTTTTATAAGTTCGACGGATATCTAGGGAGAAAACTAAAAAACCTCCTCTTAAGGGGAGATTTCCACTTGAGGGATTTTTTCTGGACCCTTATCTCTCTCATGTTTAGCCCCATTGCTTTTTAGATTTTAAGACGCTCGCCCCATTTAGTTTGGCGATTTTAAGAACTTTCGCCCCATTTCTGTCAATTTTAAGAACTTTCGTGCCATTTAGGTGTCGATATTTTCCTGGCGAGCGATAGCGAGCCTGTAATTTAAAAGGAACCGGCCTTCGGCCGGGATATTTTTCTACCGAAAAAGGTAAGGGGGGTCAAAAGGGTGTAATTTTAAGCTTGATAGAGGTCTAGGGAACAAACTAAATACCTCCCCTCAAGGTGGGGTGGGCGTATGTATTTCCTCTTTTGTATATTGTTTTATAATTTATTTCCTCTTTTGTATATTGTTTTATAATTTATTTCCTCTTTTATATATTGTTTTATAATTTATTTCCTCTTTTATATATTGTTTTATAATTTATTTCCTCTTTTGTATATTGTTTTATAATTTATTTCCTCTTTTGTATATTGTTTTATAATTTATTTCCTTTTATATATTGTTTATAATTTATTTCCTCTTTTATATATTGTTTTATAATTTATTTCCTCTTTTGTATATTGTTTTATAATTTATTTCCTCTTTTATATATTGTTTTATAATTTATTTCCTCTTTTATATATTGTTTTATAATTTATTTCCTCTTTTATATATTGTTTTATAATTTATTTCCTCTTTTATATATTGTTTTATAATTTATTTCCTCTTTTATATATTGTTTTATAATTTATTTCCTCTTATATATTGTTTTATAATTTATTTCTTTATTATTGTTTTATAATTTATTTCCTCTTTTATATATTGTTTTATAATTTATTTCCTCTTTTATATATTGTTTTATAATTTATTTCCTCTTATATATTGTTTTATAATTTGTTTCCTCTTTTATATATTGTTTTATCATTTATTTCCTCTTATATATTATTTTATAATTTATTTCCTCTTTTATATATTGTTTTATAATTTATTTAGTTTCTTCCCTAGATCTCCATCAAGCTTAACAAAAAAAAAACCCCAAAGACCCTCCTTTTGAAGATAAATTTGTACCTTTTTCGATGGAGAAATGTCCCGGCCACAGGCTGGTTCCTATTAAATTACAGACTCGCTATCGCACGCCAGGAAAATATCGACACGAAGAGCCTTAATATTGATAAAGAAATGGGGCGATAGATCATAAAATCGTCAAACTAATGGGGCCAAAGGTCATAACATCTGAAAACTAATGGGGCTAAACATGAGTAAAGAAGAGGGCCCCGAAAAACGACCCCTCTCCCCTTAAGGTGAGATTTCCACTTGAGGGACTTTTTACTTTACCCCTTTCTCCCTCATGTCTAGCCCCATTGCTTTTGAGATTTTAAGACGTTTGCCCCATTAGTTTGGTGATTTTTAAGAGTTTCCGCCACATTCTATCAATTTTAAGACCTTTTGTGCCATTTAGGTGTCGATTTTATCTGGCGAGCGATAGCGAGCCTGTAATTTAAGGGTAATGGATTGGTAATCCAATGGACCCGGGTTCAAATCCCGATATGTCAATGGGAAGATATTATTGGGATTGAATTTGTGCTGTACCTAGTATCAGTGCATTACCACAAAGCCCACCGAAATGCCAAAAAATACCCTCATTGTTCCCTGATTAAATAACACTGTATGAATATTCCCATATTCAAAATATGTTACAGGGGGACAATGCCTAGTGAGTTCATTGCTCAATAGGTGGCATTCTGATAGTGAGGGTCTGAGTCTGGAGGGTGAGACGGTGAAGCACTTGAGCGAAGCAACCAGCCGCTTCAGAGATGGAGCTGCTTCGAGCCATGATGGATGCTTCACATGTCTCACTCCCCAGACTGGAACAAGACCTCACGGGCTTCACCGTGTTGAGCGGTGGAATGTACAGGCTCTCAGCCTATGCCCGAGAGGGAGTAGTTGGAATATAGAAAAAAAAAAAAAAAAAAAAAAAAAATCGGCCTACGGCCGGGACATTTTTCTACCGAAAAATGTACAAATTTATCTTGAAAGGGGGTCAAGGGGGTGAAATTTTACGATTGCTGGAGGAGTAGGAAACAAACTAGAAACCTCCCCTTAAGTCGTGTCCCACCATCTCGTTAACTTCCTTTCCCTTTCTAGTTATATCAACAAAGACTCGATTGACAAGGAAACATTTGACTGGGTCTGGCCTGAACCGTGTGCCAAGGACTTGAATCATTGAACATACATAGGTTATTCTGGCACCCGGGCTACCATGGGGACGAGGTGTAATTTGGTTAACTTGAGGGTAAGAGAGAGAGAGAGAGGGGGGGTGGGGGGGGATGGGAGGGGGGGGGGGGAGCGAAAGAGAGGGAGGGAGAGGGAGAGAAAGAGAGGAGGGTGGTAGCTACCATTAAGCGACGATCGGTGTGGGTAAGTGCTTTAAGTCGTACCTGCCCCTGATAATTTAGAGAGACAGACAGACAGACAGACAGACAAATGGAGATGACTGACAGACAAAGGGATATATATATTATATATATATATATATATATATATATATATATATATATATATATATATATATATATATATATATATTGAACTATGCTTGGTGTTATTTGACAGTGATTTTCAATAACTATTGATGTCGGAAACATCAAACGAGTTAAGTGGCTTAGGCTATGATTATTACGATTCTAGTTTTTAGCTTGGTTTATGTAGGACAATCCTGGTAGTAATTATAATATAACATATATGAATAACGTTTGGTCAAATAATAATTGATATAATATTACAGTACGGTACGGTATGTTCATATAATATGGAAATATACTAATAAAGTTTGTTTAAATAATGAGGTGATATAATAATTAAGTATGTTCATATAATAAAGTAATATAATAATATAATAGTATAACAATAAAGTATGCTAAACAAATAAAGTAAAATAACAAAAAAAGTATATAAAATAATAAAGTATATGCAAATAATACAGTTTTATAATAGGCCTAAAGTGTGTTAAATGAATAAATGAAAATAATGATAAAGTATGTTAAAATGCTACATAAATGTAATAATAATTAATATATAATACAAATATATAATCTATAGTATGTTTAAATAATAAAGTAATATAACAAAGTATGTTAAAATAATTTAGTAGGGTAAAATAAATATAAAGTACTGTATGTTCAAATACTAAAGTAATATTATAATATAGTGTGTTGATATAAATAAATATAATAATAATGTATGTTGAAATACTTAGTAATATAATATATGTTGAAATAATAAAGTTATATAACAACAAAGAATCTTAAAATAATATAGTACCAATAAAGTAAGTTCAAACAATAAAATAATGTAACAATAAAGTGAAATAATAAAACAAATAATATAGCAAAAAAGTACAGTATGTTAAAAAAATCGTATGTTCAAATAATAAAGTAATATATTAGTAAAGTATGTTGCACCAATAATAAAGTAATATATTAGTAAAGTATGTTGCACCAATAATAAAGTAATATATTAATAAAGTATGTTGCACCAATAATAAAGTAATATAATAATAAAGTATGTTGCACCAATAATAAAGTAATATATTAATAAAGTATGTTGCACCAATAATAAAGTCCTAGTGAACGTGGAGGGGTCACACAGTCAACACACGCCGGCTCAATTTGGTTAACTTTTATGTCCAACTGCATGATGTGAGGGGTTTGGTCAGAGAGGGAGAGAGAGGGAGAGAGAATGAATGAATGAGTGTAGGTGTTTACGTGGATGGTTGGATGTGTGGATACGGAGAGAGAGAGAGAGAGAGTAATAACAATCGATTTAATTGTATCTAACATTTTATTTTATATAGATATTATTTATTGTTATTTGTAGAAGGGTACTCTAAATATTCGGTATTGTTTTATATTATATTCTTATTGCTATGGTATTGCGTATTTCTTCAGTCGTATAATTGCCTCAAAAGAGGGTAAATGCGCAACAAAAGGCTTTCTTTGTATATGTTTATTGAATATCAAATGCTAACACACACACACACACACACACACACACACACACACACACACACCCGTCAGTTGTACTTAGGCAAGTTTGAGAACATACACCATTTTTAATTGGAGTTGCAGGACGCTTCTCTTATGGTTTCTGTTTTGCATTTCCTGTCTGACAGCTTCTGAAATTTAGTTATATAATAACTAAGCCACCTACGGTAACTTTCCTTCAACCTAGATACCAAAAGCAATGCAAACCTAGCCTCAAAATGTTAGCGGAAAATGCTTGCACAGATTAGGGCTAAGTAATTATAGAATGTACTCCTATTATATTTACTAATATAACACATAGGCCTTGTAGTGCAATATCAATTAGTTATATAGCATTTTCTTATATTATATTTACTAATCTGTATGTATGTATGTATATACTCAGGCACATACCCGATAGCTGAAGGTGGCCGACTCGAGACAGAGCCTGAACAGAAACAGCATTAAAAGGTCCAATTCTTAGGGTCAGGGACCACTTTCGCGTTCCCTCGCCCCTTTCTCTGTCTCCTCTAGTAGGTGAATTGTACAGGGGGAGGAGGATTTCTAGCCTTCCGCCCCCGAAGTAGGAAAAGTAGTACAGGACAAGAGACAGATAGAAATGGCTAAGGTTGGGTAGAGGATGCCAAACCTCACTCTGAACAGGACAGTTAACCCTTTCATTACCAAGGCGTCCTTTTAACATTATTCTGGCTACTATTAGACGATGTTATTCAGTTCAAAAAGTGCCTCCAGTAATTTAATTGGCTTCGAGCGATCTCACTTAACCCTTTTCACGACCACAGGACCGTCTTAACCCTTTCACGGTTTTATGACGCAGAGGTTGCCAGAGTAGCAATAATAAATAGAATTCTATCGCTCTTATAATTACCTCTCCAAAATTAGTTTTCTGCCCACAGCTAACTCAAAGACAACTGCAGAGGTTGAAGTAACTAAACTAAAGGTTTCTAAATAGCCCTGATGGTAACAAAGGCCTTAAAGTATCCCTAATAGGCTCAAACTTGCGACAAGAACGTGAGAGGGTTAAACTGCACAATAGCGTCTAAATATAGCAAGAATAATATGAAGAAAAAAAAACGTTTCCGGAACAGGACAGTTAAATGTAAAGCCTGCAATATCAATTAGTTATATATAATTTACTCTTATTATGTTAACTAATATATAACATAGTCAGTTGTAGAACCAGGTGTAGACGATAGCATATTCCCTCTACTTCTGATCCGCAACTATTTTATTATTAAAATGTAAAACTTGCAAACTAAACAAACCAAAATTGGGACAAGGACAATATAAAGTCAAATTAAATTATCAAAATCGCTATGTGGAAACAACGCTTACTAATGAAAATTATTAAATAAAAGAACACAATCCACCACATAGGGTGTACATTACTACATGAGCAAGTTAATCTGTTTCCCAAGCAAACTAATCGCACATATAACAACGCACTATCGTCACGTTAAAGGAAGTAGTCAAGTTTGGGAAGTCCGGGACGTTCTGGCAAATTTTACTAAACTCTGCATGAATAAAGAAACTACATGTTAAATGTCAAAATATTATTTAAAATCAAATTTGCAACATGACAAGACATTAACAATAGTACAAAATACAAATATTGATAAGATATCTATACTATTACAAAATAATATATAAAATACAGTACAGCACTCACTAACGATAGTGCTATCGGGTAGGTACCTGTAAGCATAGCATGCCTCAAGTGACCCCTATCAATAACTACCCTACAAATAACCTACATTTATAGCACAAATAAACTAAGGAAATCGCAAAAGTAAGCAATTGATACTATCGACAATGAATACATATAATATAAAGACAAATAATTGCAAAATATGAAGTAACAACATATTTAAACAAAGAGTACTCTTTTAACAAGAACAATAAATTTAAAAAATCATCAATATTAATATTAATAATAGAAAAAGAAAAAGATAAACAATAAATACAGACAAAAAAACAATAAATACAGACAAAAAGTAAGCAGAGGTTATACAAGAAACTTCAAGTTAAAAATGCTTGATTAAAATTATTGATGTAAAATTTTAGAATAGTCACAATAATTGACCCTAAAAAGATTAAATTTATGGAACAATTTACTTGCCTCAAAACCTCTGTCCACTAAGAGTCTGTATAGTAACCTAGCTCTAGCCCAAAAGTCATCTACTTTAGTGCAGATTTTACAAAATCTTATTAATTGGGAATAAAAACAATTATAAGTTATTTTACTATCGATATTACTACTAGGGAAAGGAAAGTTTATTACGTTAAAATTAAAATCATCAACTTTGTGATATA
Organism: Paralithodes platypus; assembly: GCA_032716605.1. NCBI lineage: Eukaryota > Metazoa > Arthropoda > Malacostraca > Decapoda > Lithodidae > Paralithodes > Paralithodes platypus. The sequence goes on from CM064487.1 coordinate 6,287,806, forward strand.
CTTTAAGTATGCACTGTTCATTAACAATCTCTATATTTATATCAAGAACATTTTCAACTTTATAATTTACGTTACATTGTGTGAGGGGAATAGAATTAGGGTAAATAAGTTTAGCAACTTGATTAAAATTTAACAAATTGCAAACGAGAATATCATCAATATATCTACTATTATTACTTAACAATTTAGCAAGTGCTAATTTTTCTGGGATTTTATTTTTCTTGCTACTGTCAACTAAGTCTTTTATATATTTAAATTCTAAAGCAAGCAAGAATAAGTCTGCAATTAAAGGGCTAGCATTTCCACCCATAGGAATTCCTAATATTTGTTTGAAAATGTACGGCCCGAATCTAACATAAGTATTGAAAAGGAGGAATTTAAGGGCATCTTTAAGTTTAGTTCTATCAAAATATACAGAACTAGTGGGAGTAGAGCTAAGTGATGCATTATTAAAATATGTATAAACATTTATGAAATAATTACCATTCCTAACGAACCTGTCAAAGTGCAAATCTATAATAAAGCAAAGCTCTGAATATACTAAATCTAAAGGCAAATTGGTATACAAAGTTGAAAAGTCGAAGCTATGTACCGAGGTAACTTTCGGCATGGTATTTATTTTATCAATAACTTCTAACGAATTGTCAACACTCAAATAATAGTTAATGCCAGTTCTTCTCATGATGGTATTACAATATCTTTTATGAGTACTTTTAATGTATGTTAAGCAATTTACGACTTGTTCTGATAGAATTTTAGTGGTAGCAAATTTTGCTCCGGCAATAAAGCGATATTTATAAGGTCTTTTATGAAATTTAGGTAACATGTATAATTTTGCAATGCACTTGTTCTTATCAGAAAGTTTAATATCAAATGTTATATTTTTCTTGGTATGTTCATCGATTAAGTTATCAATATTCAGATTATTTTGAATTTCATAAACAGAATATCATTTTGAGACTATTTTGACATTTTTGAGACTATTGTGAGACTTTTGAGACTATTTTTAAACTTTAAAGAATATTGTGAGCTTATTTTGAAACTATTGTGAGACTTTTGAAACTATTGTGAGACTTGTGAGACTATTTTAAGACTTGAGAAACTTGAGATTTGTGAGACTATTTTGAGACTATTGTGAGATTATTTTAAGACTTGAGAGACTTGAGACTATTGTGAGACTATTTTAAGACTTTTGAGAGACTTGAGACTATTGTGAGACTATTTTAAGACGTTTGAGAGACTTGAGACTATTGTGAGACTATTTTGAGACTTGTGAGACTATTTTAAGACTTGAGAGGCTTGAGAATATTTTGAGATTTTAAAAAGTTTGATACTATTTGTAAGACTATTTTGAGACTTGTAAGAGTTTTGTGAGACTATTTTGAAACTTATATCGAGACCATTGTGAGACTATTGTGAGACTATTTTTAGGCTATTTTGAGACTATTTTGAATTTTTTATGAGACTATTCTGAGACTGTTTAAACTATTTTGAGACTTGAAACTATGGTGAGACTATTTGAGACTATTTTTAGATGTGAGACTATTTTGAGAATATTTTGAAACTATTGTGAGACTATTTTGCACTGGTATCGGCAACTAGACTGAAGGTATCAGATTTTAAGACGTTCGTCCCATTATTGTGGCGCACCATTTCTTTGTCAATAATAAGAATTTTCGGCCCATTTAGTTGTCGATATTTTCCTGGCGAGCAATGGAAAGCCTGTAATACAGGAGGAACTGGCCTTCAGCCAGCTTTGTCTACCGACAAATTTACAACTTTATCTCAAAAGGGGGAGGAGGGGGGGGGGGGAGTATTTTTTAACGCTTGATGGAGGTCTTGGGAGTAAGCTAAAAAAAAAATATATATATATATGCCTATAATATATATATATATATATATATATATATACCGGGTATATATATACTGCATTATATTCAACATGTTTCTGATACAATTATATGGAAGCCCCCGAGTCAGTTAGTCGGTGTCATTGGGACGGAATTTAATCGGGCGAGAAATTGTCAGGTTTCTATCTTGATTAATGTTCTGTGACTTATTAATGGAAATATATCGTTAAATATATATATATATATATATATATATATATATATATATATATATATATATATATATATATATATATATATATATATATATACATATATATTTGTGAAGCAGAAAAATGTACTAGTTTATATTTTGCCAGTAAGTGACAGGAAATTAGCTCTGCAAGGATGAAGTTTCCCCTCTGGTTAAAATAAAGAGAATAAGTAACCCTTTCATTACCATAGCGTCTTCTTTCCTTTTTCTTGCTAACTCTAGACGATTTTATGCAGCTAAGGAATGATCTCGTATAATTAAAGCAGTAAATCTCTTACAGTTAACCTTTATACTCATATAGATCCTTTATAGTCTTGGTAAAATTGTCTAATAATAGCCAGAATTAAATTAAAGAATGTGGTATGGTGTACTGAAAGGGTTACTGTTTTCCCGTGTAGAGTAGACTAGGCTTACCTCTATGTAGTCCTGTAGCGAGGGGCGGGAGGGTCATGAGGGCCACTGTTACGCCCACAAACACCCACAGGAAGAGGGGCGGGTCACCCATCTTATCCTCCACCATGGTAGTATCTCCACCTCCACTCTCTCCACCACTATAGTCCGATGTATTGCAGTTGATGGTAAAATGAATCCTCTAGCCTCTGATGTCTCAATTTATAATGACAAAATTTGAATCTACTATGTGATACGTGTCATACTATTGCCAATTTTGTTTTTAATTCGCAACATATTTGAATACAAAATCTTTGTAATAGCCGAGTAATCAGAATGGCGAGGTAGCAATTTCCCATCAGCTGGAGACAATCTGAATTTAGTACTGTTTATCTTCACAACACTAATAATATCTAGTTCAGAGTATCAAACTAAAGCAGAGTCATTTTTTCTTTAATTCCTAAGTGTTAAAATTGTGGTTAATAGCTCAAATTATGTTTTTGGGAGTGATAAAATGGTCATGACAATGCAATTTCATGTTGATTTCCATGTCATCCAAATTAATTCCTCCAGTTTGGTCTAGTTTCACCAAAATATATATAAAACTATTTTTTATATCAGAAATACTCCTGTAGTTTCTTGTTCACCACCAGAATTTTCAGTTTTCACCACTATCATCACCAGTATACTGTTCAAATTTGTGTTCACTCCTGTTTAAGCACCACCATCTCCACCACCACACTGTTAAACTTTCGCTCTTCTCCAACGCTATCAACTCTCCAGCACCCCTCCTCCTCCACCACTCCTACCTAATGATACCTAAATGAGAAAGCAAACTATTCGATGAATGGCACTCGGCTTAAGAATGTAAACAGAGAAACCGATCTGGGAGTAACAATATCGAGTAACCTAAAACCGAGTCAACAATGTTCAGAAGTTGTTAAGAAGGCAAACAAAATAATTGGCTTTATAGGCAGATCATTTGAGCATAAATCCAAAGACGTAATCCTAACCCTTTACAATTCCTTAGTCCGCCCTCTTCTGGAATACTGCGTTCAATGCTGGTGCCCTTATTACCAAAAAGACATAAACAAGCTAGAACGAGTTCAACGTAGAGTTACCAAAATGATACCTAGCCTAAAGAACAAACCATACGAAGAGCGTCTTAGAGAATTAAATCTATTTCCTTTAACCCAGCGCAGATTAAGAGGTGACTTAATTCAAGTGTTCAAAATCATCAAAGGCATCGACAATATGAACTGTAGTAAGTACTTCACTATCTACCAATCTAATTACACGCGGGGAAACGGTTGCAAAATTATTGGTAAATCTTTTAACTCACACGAATCTAAGAATTTCTTCTTCAATCGAGTTGTCAACTTGTGGAATGGGCTTCCCCGAGACGTTATAGACTGCAGCACCGTTGATTCATTTAAATTCCGCCTAGACAAATATCTCGCATCAAACCCGCGACTGACTGCGTTTGTAAATAAATAACTTTATTTTATCCTCCCCTCAGTTACTAACCCATATGTCCCCTACTAACTTCCTAGTCCTGCCACGTTAGTGGCAGGGCAGTAGTTCCCTTTCCAATGTTCCCTTACCCACTCTATACCACTGTTTGGACACTTGATCCTCAGTGTTTTGGAGGACAAGCAGCCTAGAAGGGTCACTAGATATGTTGTTGCTTGATTTCCTTTGTACTCCTTTGTACACTCCCCCAACACTTGTACAACCGTTATCACCACCAATGTCCCCCTAGTGGCTCTTCTGTCACAGGCTATTACTGCGATATCTGGGCAGTATATCTTACTTTGGGGCCTCCAGGTAGTGATATTTTCTGTGGTTTTAGACTCTAGTATTAGTATTATTTAGTATATCATATTTGTTTTTGTTTGTTCGTGGTTGTTCAATTTGTTCTACCAATACCACTAAACTTTTCCATCCCCACTACTGTTGTTTTTTCGTGGTTGTTCAATTTTCTCTATCAATGCCACCAAACTCTTACATCCCCACCACTGTTAACTCTTCCTCAACAGCAACAATAACAACAACACTACTAATCTCCATCACCAACAACAACAACCCTCTCTACCCCTCTAGCATCAACACCCTGTTCTATAATACTGTTAGCGCCAGCACGGTCCCCTGGTGTCTCGTATGTCACAGGCTGTTAAATAATTGCGATATCTGGGCAGTGTATCTTACATTGGGGTCTTCAGGTAGTGATATTATCTGTGTTTAGACTCTAGTATTATTTAGTAGGTCATATTTCTTTTTGGTTTTAGTTTTTTTTTCTCGTGGCTGTTCAGTTTTATCTATCAATGCTACCAAATTCTTCCATCCCCACCACTGTTAACGCTTCATCAACAGCAACAATAACACTACCATTCTCCATCACCACCATCAACAACAACACTCCACCACTCCCCCACCAACACAGTGCTCTGTAATACTCTTAGCGCCACCACTGTCCCCTGATGTCTCTTCTGTCACAGGCTTTTATTGCGATATCTTGGCAAAACATCAATGGTACACACTGTATAATAACACTCTATTATTGCATTGGTGTCTTTATGGTTAGTCGAGGTATCTCTTCTCTGCGTTTTTTGTTTCTGTTCTGTTTGTCTATATTTGTGATACTAAAATGTTGGTACTGTTATGTTTGTCCCAGGATATTATTGTGAGATCTTGGCATTCTGCGGTTTTGTGTTCTTTTTGTCTATTGTTGTGATGCTAAAATATTGGTACTGTTATGTTTATCGCAGGATATACATATATTTGTTATCTTAGCGCTACGCCTTACGATGGTTATCAAGCCAATAGCACTCAATGTACTAGGGACTGTGTTTACTTTATTATGTCTTTTATGGTAAGTCACGGCGTCTTTTTCTACGGGGGGGTTGGTGTTTTTTCTATGATTGTCTTACTTGAATATTGTTCCTGTTATGTCTTGAGGCTAACACTGGCTGGAATATACATAATATTGTTAGTTTACTATGTTATGCTTGGTTCTTTATATTTGTTCAATTACCACTAACAATACCGTCACCCTGTTTCATCCACTCCATGTATTAGGGACTCTTTCTTAACGTTATTATACCTTCTATAATACTACACTTATAGCAACACCAATCCATGTATTAGGCACTCTTTCTTAACGTTATTATACCTTCTATAATACTACACTTACAGCAACACCACTCCATGTATTAGGGACTCTTTCTTAACGTTATTATACCTTCTATAATACTACACTTATAGCAACACCAATCCATGTATTAGGCACTCTTTCTTAACGTTATTATACCTTCTATAATACTACACTTATAGCAACACCAATCCATGTATTAGGCACTCTTTCTTAACGTTATTATACCTTCTATAATACTACACTTATAGCAACACCAATCCATGTATTAGGCACTCTTTCTTAACGTTATTATACCTTCTATAATACTACACTTATAGCAACACCAATCCATGTATTAGGCACTCTTTCTTAACGTTATTATACCTTCTATAATACTACACTTATAGCAACACCACTCCATGTATTAGGCACTCTTTCTTAACGTTATTATACCTTCTATAATACTACACTTATAGCAACACCAATCCATGTATTAGGCACTCTTTCTTAACGTTATTATACCTTCTATAATACTACACTTATAGCAACACCACTCCATGTATTAGGCACTCTTTCTTAACGTTATTATACCTTCTATAATACTACACTTATAGCAACACCACTCCATGTATTAGGCACTCTTTCTTAACGTTATTATACCTTCTATAATACTACACTTATAGCAACACCACTCCATGTATTAGGCACTCTTTCTTAACGTTATTATACCTTCTATAATACTACACTTATAGCAACACCAATCCATGTATTAGGCACTCTTTCTTAACGTTATTATACCTTCTATAATACTGCATTTATGTCAATACTACACAATGTATTAGGGATCCTTGCTGTGATATATAATAATTCTATAATACTGCACTTTTATCAATACTAATCAATGTGCTCGGGGCTCTTTCTCCAATGTATAATACGGTACCTGAAAATGTGCAAATTATCTTGAGGGGGTATTGGGTTATCTTGAAGGGGGTATTGGGTTATCTTGAAGGGGGTATTGGGTTATCTTGAAGGGGGTATTGGGTTATCTTGAAGGGGGTATTGGGTTATCTTGAAGGGGGTATTGGGTTATCTTGAAGGAGGTATTGGGTTATTTTTGTAAATTTGATGGAGGTCAAGCGAGAAAACTTTCAAAAAAATTAAGAAATATATAAACAAATAGACCCAAAAATAAATAGTACCTCCTTAAGAGGGGTGACCTGTTTATGTTCTGTCCTTTTCTATTTTTCTCTGACTTGTACCCATTTGGCCCCATTCAGCCTACTGTTTTAAGACGTTTATCCCCATCCAGGTGTCAATTGTTTACTGGTGAGCGGTAGCGAGCCAGCATATTTCTTATTTTTGTTTGACAGGAGGCTAAATTTGTACATTTTTCGATAGAAAAATGTCTCCGGCGAAGCCAGATTTCTTCATATAATGCTGGCTCGCTATCGCTCGCCAGGAAGAAATCGACACCTAGATGGGGATAAACGTCTTAAAATAGTTGGCTGAATGGGGCCGAATGGATACAAGCCAGAGAAAGAGAAAAAGACAGAAATAACAAAAAGCAGGTCACCCGCCTTAATGACAGGAAAACCTTTAGTCTGAGATTATGTTGTTGTTGTTGTTGTTGTTGTTCCCCAAGCTGCCTGGCCGAACAGCCCCAAGGCTCCGAACAAGGCCAAGGCCATAACCGAGCGCCCCCACAGAACCCTCCCTGCCGACCACAATAAAGCCCGGGTGACCGAAGCCACTCCATGGCGGGGAGCTGAGGAGGGTGCGGAAACGCCCGGGAAACCAAAGACCCACCCAGGGCCCTGTGCCCCTAAGCAATTATGAAGAGAAAGTTGAAGGGCAAAGGAAAAATGTGACGCTTTGGCTTCCAATCTTGGTAGATTGGGAGGTCAATCCACGGAAGAGACGCCGTCACTTGAGATCTAGAAAATATGTAAGTAAAAGGAACAGTCAGAGTAAGCTATGGGTATGGCAGAGATCGCTCAGTTCTCACTCTGATAGACCAGCCCATCACCACATGACTAGAACCCAATCTTCTCAGCATCAGCTAGGAAAGGCCCTAGAAAGCCGCCTTTGGCGGGGGGATAGCTCCCCTATTTCAACCCCTTTCTGGGTTGGGCACGCGCCCTCTGAGATTATGTATTGCTTATTGGCGCATTTTTTGTATTATTATTATGTAATTACCGTTAGACGATTGTATTCAACTTGGGAGGAGGGTTTAGAGTTAGTAGGGCTAACATTTCGCTTGTCAGTTATCCTAGCGCTTGTAACGTGTGTGTGTGTTTGTGTGTGTGTGTATCTTTACATTGCGAACTAATCCTTTAATCCTGTAACTACGTGTGTGTGTGTGTTACCACTGCTAACTAAACCTTCAGTGCTATTCTATGAGGGTCTAGAAAAAAAATCCCTCTAGTGTAAATCTGCCATTAAGGACAGGAACACCATTAGTCTGGGGTGATGTATGGCTTCTCCCTGGCCAATCCTTTCCACATTAGTACTCGTATATTTTCTTGTGTGTGTTAATTTATCATGGAAAGCACCTCGGCTGATATATATATATACAGTATATATATATATATATATATATATATATATATATATATATATATATATATATATATATATATATATATATATATATATATATATATAATATTTAAGCACTACACTGTCGGAAAATAATTATGGGCTTAATGGGGTGTTTTTTCTGGACCCCCTACTCCCTCATGTATAGCCCTATTAGTTTGGTGATTTTAAGACTTTTCGCCCCATTTCTCTATAATTGTCAAGACCTATCGTGCCACTTAGCTGTCAGTGTTTTCCTGGCGAGCGATAGCGATTTTAATTACTTGTAGACTCCGATACTGTGGCTCCGATAAAGTGTTCGTGTGACACCGGTTATACATGATTAGATTGATATCCACAATTCCGAAAATGGATATTAATCGTGATCGTGTATTCAACCTTTAACTGTGTTGGTGGTGTAATGGTTTAGATGCTTAATGTTCTGGGTGTGGTGTCCCGAGTTCGAATCCCGGGAGGACCATATGTTTTCATTAGTTTATTCAAGTGCATTGGGGTTTGTAATTGATGATTAATGTTAAGAACGGGGTGTTACTTAAACTTAACCTTGTAATGACTATGACTTCAAGATTATCAACAAGATTCTAAGTACGACCAGATAATAAATATCCCTTGTGTACCGGCGACGTCTTTCTTATAGTTGTCTAGCTATATTTTATGCAGCTTAAGAAGGATCTGTGGTAGTAAACACGGTTAATTTAAGACAGTTCGAAGCCTGTTTATTGCTGGAGGCCCTTCTTAAGCTAAATATAATCGTCTACTAGTAGCCAGTATATAATGAAAAGGACAGCACTGGTACAGAAAGGGATAGCTAATAGAAGTGTTATCAATATGTTTTCGACTCGGATTCTATGACTCCGGTATACATCCGCCGCTAAAGTACTCGTGTGACGATAATACACTCGTACAAATATGGGTATGAAAATTGTATACCTTATCAATTATGTATATTGGCAGTACTATACCTGTTTAAGGGTAGAAGAGTGTATTCATTGGTTGATTTTTTTTTTTTTTTTTTTTTTTTTTAGACCTCAATCAAGCTTTGAATAACATGCCCAAGATCCCCCTTCTAGATAAATTTGTACATTTTTCGGTAGAAAAATGTCCTGGTCGAAGGCCGTTTTCTCCTACATACCGGGGTCGCTATCGCTCATCAGGAAAATCTAGAAAAAACAACCATCTTCCCTTAACCCCTTCTGTACCGGCAATCTCTTTTAAACTTTAATCTGGCTACTATTAGACGATTTTATTCAGTATTTAAAGGGCCACCAGCAATTAATAGGCTATCTCACTTAACCCTTTTTACTACCACAGATCCACCTTAAACCGCAACAAAACTTTAAATATAGCTAGCATATAATTAAAAATACGTCACCGGTACAGAAGGGGTTAATACAAGGACAGAGAGGTATATCACTATCAAGGTACCCATTTATCTTCGTATATAAAGGGTTCATAATAATATACCCCTTATCAGTCAGGTATATCGGCAGTACTATACCCGTTTAATACAAGGACAGAGGTATATCGCTATCAAGGTACCCATTTATCTTCGTATATAAAGGGTTCATAATAATATACCCCTTATCAGTCAGGTATATCGGCAGTACTATACCCGTTTAATACAAGGACAGAGGTATATCGCTATCAAGGTACCCATTTATCTTCGTAGGCTATATAAAGGGTTCATAATAATTACCCCTTATCAGTCAGGTATATCGGCAGTACTATACCCGTTTAATACAAGGACAGAGGTATATCGCTATCAAGGTACCCATTTATCTTCGTATATAAAGGGTTCATAATAATATACCCCTTATCAGTCAGGTATATCGGCAGTACTATACCCGTTTAATACAAGGACAGAGAGGTATATCGCTATCAAGGTACCCATTTATCTTCGTAGGCTATATAAAGGGTTCATAATAATTACCCCTTATCAGTCAGGTATATCAGCAGTACTATACCCGTTTAATACAAGGACAGAGAGGTATATCGCTATCAAGGTACCCATTTATCTTCGTTTATAAAGTGTTCATAATAATATACCCCTTATCAGTCAGGTATATCGGCAGTACTATACCCGTTTAATACAAAAACAGAGAGGTATATCACTATCAAGGTACCCATTTATCTTCGTAGGCTATATAAAGGGTTCATAATAATATACCCCTTATCAGTCAGGTATGTCGGCAGTACTATACCCGTTTAATACAAGAACAGAGAGGTATATCGCTATCAAGGTACCCATTTATCTTCGTAGGCTATATAAAGGGTTCATAATAATATACCCCTTATCAGTCAGGTATATCGGCAGTACTATACCCGTTTAATACAAGAACAGAGAGGTATATCGCTATCAATATGTCCAACTATCTTAATATGCCTTTTTTTATACCTGTATATGTTAAAGTGTGATTCCACTTGTATGATCCATTAAGGGGAGATGGGTCGTGTTTCTGGTCCCCCTTCTTCCTCATATATTAAGACGTTCGCCCCATTAGTTTGTCGATTTTATAACCTTTCGTCCCATTTCTATATCATTATCAAGTCCTTTCGTGCCATTTAGATGTCGATTTTTCCTGGCGAGCGATAGCGAGCCTGTAATTTTAAGAGAAACCGACCTTCGGCCGGAACATTTTTCTATCGAAAAATTTACAAATTTATCTTGAAGGGAGGTCTAGGAAGTGTCATTGATGAAAGTCTTAGCGAGGAAACAAAACATTTAATGAATAGACCCCCAAAAATAACCACTGTCCCCTTACCCTTCAATGTTCTCGTTCCTCCAAATCCGTTATTTTGTTCTTCAGTTATCAGTAAGCTTTTTATTTTTCCTGTGTTTATTTTTTATTCTAATATGTTATTATGTTCTGTCACCAGTTAGTTTGCTATGTTTATATTTTTCCTACTCTGTTCGTTTTCTATGTTTATATTTTTCTTACTGTGTTCGTTTTCTATGTTTATATTTTTCCTACTTTGTTCGTTTTCTATGTTTATATTTGTCCTACTGTGTTCGTTTTCTATGTTTATATTTTTCCTACTGTGTTCGCTTTCTGTTTATATTTTTCCTACTGTGTTCGTTTTCTATGTTTATATTTTTCCTACTTTGTTCGTTTTCTATGTTTATATTTGTCTTACTGTGTTCGTTTTCTATGTTTATATTTTTCCTACTTTGTTCGTTTTCTATGTTTATATTTTTCCTACTTTGTTCGTTTTTTATGTTTGTATCTTTCCTACCTTGTGTTTACCTGAAATATTTGTTATTATCCTTGTTCTTCATTTTCGTGTTAGCTTATCTTGATCCCAAAATGTAATATATATTTCGCTGATACTAGATATGTTTTCCTATATTCTATCTCTTTAATTTTTGGTTTATTTGTTATATCTTTATTATTTTTATCTATTTTTTGTACTATGGGAGAAGTAAAGAAGATAATATAATAGGATACATTTGTTTCTCACACCTACTGCACAGGCAGAGTATTTATAGATATGTATTTGATTTCATTATTTATAACACTGATCCATAATTCATACAGAGTTTTGGTTTTCCATCGTATATACTGGTAGTGGCTATAATATATAATGTATATGTTTTTCACTTCGGTCAGCATTTCACTCTATACTATACATCTATTTATCTATCTATTTACTCAGGATCAATCCCCACTTTTCCTATTTTTTTGTTTTCTATGCTGTATATACATTCGACTATTACTAGTTTGTAAACACTTGTGGATTCTCTTAACCCCCTCCGACTCATATGACGCGATCGCGTCATATGGCGGTTCCGCCCAGTTACTCATATGACGCGATCGCGTCATATGAACCTCTTAACCCTTTCATGTTTTTATGACACAGAGGTTGCCAGATTAGCAATAATAAATAGAGTTCTCTCACTCTTATAATTACCGGTACCTCTCCAAACTTAATTTTCTGCCCACAGCTAACTCAAAGACAACTGCAGAGGTTGAAGTAACTAAACTAAAGGTTTCTAAATATCCCTGATGGTAACAAAGGCTTTAAAGTATCCCTAATAGCTCAAAACTGCATAACAAATGTGAGAGGGTTAATAGCTATATAATAAGTTATATGACGCTTGTGCGTCATTTGGAGCTCAGTAAGTTAGGTAAGTTAGATCAAAATCTGTCGATTGATGGCAACCCCAAATTTCTCCGACTCCTAACGGTCCCTCAGTGTGATTTTGACTGTTCTGGGGAAAATACCGGGCGGTCCGCCTCCTCGTCAGTAAGTTAACTATTCCAGTCTGAGGGGGTTAAGTTACACAAATAAGATCCTAATTGTTAATATACTGCTTCAACCCACACACTCTCTTATACAAGAACAAATGCAATTACGGGGTTATGTCTATTCACTTAAATATATCGATCTGCATTATCAGATCAGATCAGATGAAGTATTGAGGGATAAGCCTTTACAACGGCACCTCGTATTTACATTCTACTTTTCCTATTTTTCTGAAGCTTGTAGAGAGGGGAGAAGGGGTGTTGGAGAGAGAGGAAGCTGTTGGAGTGGCGTTGTTATGTGTGTTTAGTCTGTATACGTCGTCAGGATGTTCCCTGACTGGGTGCGACCATGTGAAACATGCTACGACGTACTACCACACCCACTAAATGTCCGCCGTGGCAGGGATTCGATCCCGGGTCTTGCAGATTCACACGTGAGCATGCTCACCACTCGACCACCACAACTCTATTTTATCTTTACAGTGTTCAACAGTTCATTGTATGTATCAAAATTGTAGTTAAATTGTTTTCTTAAATATCGATGAAAAAGCACATTTTGTATCTTGAAGAAACCAGTAAATATGCGGATAATTTTAGGCGCACTTTAAGTAATGTATCTTCAATTATATAATGTCTCTTAAAAGTTCAAGCAACCTCTTTATACAGTTACATTAATGGGGTGGCGATATGCTATAAAAATGTATATTTTATCATTATTCTCCAAAAATCCAAGTGCTTATACAAACACAGTTAAACCTCACTAGAATATATGAGAAACAATAAGTCCTCTCTGGTAATCAATTATAAGGCTCTACTCAAGATTGGTCTCTATGGTCGGGCCAAAAACCCGCGAGCCAGGAGGAGCGAGCAGTACAACCCTCCTCCCACCACTGCCAGGAGCGCACTGCCTGCCAAACGCTGGGGGCTGGTAGTGTGGATATAATAGTACCGGCACCCCCTCCTCCCACCGCTGCCTCGCCCTCTCTCATTAAGGGGAGATTTCCACTTGAGGGATTTTTTTCTTGACTCCTTTCTCCTTCATGTTTAGCCCCATTGCTTTTCTAATTTTAAGACGTTCGCCCCATTATGTTGACGATTTTAAGAACTTTCGACCCATTTCCGTCAATTTTAAGACCTTTCGTGCCATTTAGGTGTCGATTTTATCCTGGCGAGCGATAGCGAGCCTGTAATTTAAAAGGAACCGGCTTTCAGCCGGGACATTTTTCTACCGAAAAATGTACAAATTTATCTTGAAAGGGGGTCAAGGGGGTGACAATTTAAGATTGCTGGAGGAGTAGGAAACAAACTAGAAACCTCCCCTTAACCCGTGAGTACCAACGACGGGTTCCAGGTCATCTCAACCAGTAGCTCTCAACCAGTACCAAATCAACCAAGACCAACCAAACCAGTGCCAAAATATAGTACTAACCTAACCTAACCTAAACGAATTGGTTGATTTGGTACTGGTTGAGAACTACTGGTTGAAATGGTCTACTGGTTGAGTTGTCCGGTCACCCCAGCGACGCGTGTTATATTTTATGCTAGCTATATTTAGACGATATTTAGACGATATTTAGACGATATTTAGACGATATTTAGACGATATTTTATTCTAGCTATATTTAGACGATATTATGCAGCTTACGAAGGATCTGTGGTAGTAAATCGGGTTAAGTGAGATAGCCTGAAGCCTGTTAATAGCTGTTATATAATTGAATACAAGCGTTTAACATTAGCCAGAAAGTTAAAAAGTCGTCGCCGGTACAGATCGGGTTAAGGGGAGGTTTTTAGTTTGGTCCCTAGATATCCTTCAAGCTTAAGATTACACCCCCTTGAGCCCCTTTCAAGATAAATTTGTACATTTTTCGGTAGAAAAATGTCCCGGCTGAAAGCCGGTTCCTCTTAAATTACAGGCTCGCTATCGCTCGCCAGGATAAAATCGACCTAAATGGCACGAAAGGTCTTAAAATTGACAGAAATGGGTTGAAAGTTCTTAAAATCGTCAAAATAATGGGGCAAACGTCTTAAAATTAGAAAAACAATGGGGCTAAACATGAGGGAGAAAGGAGTCAAGAAAAAATCCCTCGAGTGGAAATCTCCCCTTAAGCGGAGATGGGCCGTTTTTTGGTCTATTAATTCAATGATTCCTTTATTTCTTAGTTTCTTCGCTAGACCTCCATCAAGCTTAGAAAAACACCTCGTAGAACCCCCTTCAAGATAAGTGTGTACATTTTTCGGTAGAAAAATGTCCCAGCCGAAGGTCGGTTCCTCTTAAAATATCAGGCTCACTATCGCTCGCCAGGAAAAAAATTACACCTAAATGGCACGAAAGGTCTTAAAATTGACAACGAAATGGGGCGAAAGGTGTTAAAATCGCCAAACTACTGAGGTTAAAATCTCAAACAACAATGGGGCTAAACATGAGGGAGAAAGGAGTCCAGAAAAAAAAAAAAAAAAATCGAGTGGAAATCGGTCCTTCGTGCATGCTCCACTGAACACACTTGGTTAACATTATATTAATCCCTTTGCGCAGCTTAAGAAGGATCTGTGGTAGTATAAAAAGGGATACTTAAGGGGAGATGTCCACTTGAGGGACTTTTTTCTGGACCCCTTTTTCTCTCATGTCTAGCCCCATTGCTTTTGAGATTTTAAGATGTTTGCCCCATTAGTTTGGCGATTTTAAGAAGTTTCACCCCATTTATGTCACTTTTAAGACCTTTCCTCCCATTTAGGTGTCGATTTTTTCCTGGCGAGCGATAGCGAGCCTGTAATTTAAGAGGAACCGGCCTTCAGCCGGGACATTTTTCTACCGAAAAATGTACAAATTTATTTTGAAAAGGGGTCAAGGGGGTGTAATTTCAAGCTTGATGGAAGTCTAGGAAACGCACTAAAAACCTCCCCTTAAGAGTTGGAAGCCCCTTTATTACTGGCCTTTATTACTGGCCTTTATTACTGGCCTTTATTACTGGCCTTCTGCAACTTAATAAAATCGTCTGAATAGAGCTAGACTAAAATTAAAAAGACGTCTTCGGTACTGAAGGGGTTAAAGGAGTTGATCGACCTCATAGGGTGTTAATTAGCAAGATTAAGGGGGGATGGTTCCCTTCCTCCCGTTAAGGGGGGATGGTTCCCTTCCTCCCGTTAAGGGGGGATGGTTCCCTTCCTCCCGTTAAGGGGGGATGGTTCCCTTCCTCCCGTTAAGGGGGGATGGTTCCCTTTCTCCCGTTAAGGGGGGGATGGTTCACTTTCTCCCGTTAAGGGGGGGATGGTTCACTTTCTCCCGTTAAGGGGGGGATGGTTCACTTTCTCCCGTTAAGGGGGGGGATGGTTCCCTTTCTCCCGTTAAGGGGGGGATGGTTCCCTTTCTCCCGTTAAGGGGGGGATGGTTCCCTTTCTCCCGTTAAGGGGGGGATGGTTCCCTTTCTTCCGTTAAGGGGGGATGGTTCCCTTTCTCCCGTTAAGGGGGGGATGGTTCACTTTCTCCCGTTAAGGGGGGGATGGTTCCCTTTCTTCCGTTAAGGGGGGATGGTTCCCTTTCTCCCGTTAAGGGGGGGATGGTTCCCTTTCTCCCGTTAAGGGGGGGTGGTTCACTTTCTCCCGTTAAGGGGGGGATGGTTCCCTTTCTCCCGTTAAGGGGGGGATGGTTCACTTTTTGGGCGATTTTTGCATGTATTCATTATTTTTCTAGTTTCCTCCCTAGACCTCCATCAAATTAAAAAAAATATCCATTAGATCCCCCTTCTACAGTAGATTAATTTGTACATTTTTCGGTAGAAAAATTTACCGGCCGAAGGCCGGTTCTTCCAACATTACAGGCTCACTATCGTTCGCCAGGGAAGAAATCGACACCTAAACAGCATGAAAGGTCTAAATATTGACGAAGAAATGAGGCGAAAGGTCTTAAAATCGACTAACTAATGGGGCAAACATCTTAACATCTGAAAACTAAAGGGGCTAAACATGCGGGACAAGGTGGTCCAGAAAACCGGCCCATCTCCCCTTTTAAGGAATTGATCGACCTCATAGGGTGTTAATTAGCCAGATTAAAAGCAAAACTAACCGTGAAGAGATGTTTTGTTAATCGAAGGCAAAAGTCGGTCATGTAAACAAAAGAGTTAAGGGGAGGTATTTAGTTGCTTCCCTAGACTTCCATCAAGCTTGAAATTACACCCCCTTGACCCCCTTTCAAGATAAATTTGTACATTTTTCGGTAGAAAAATGTCACGGCCGAAGGCCGGTTACTCTTGAACTACAGGCTCGCTACCGCTCGCCAGGAAAAAATCGACACCTAAATGGCATGAAATATCTTAAAAGTGACATACATGGGGCGAAAGTTCTTAAAATCGTCAAACTAATGGGGCGAGCGTCTTTAAATCTCACAAACAATGGGGCTAAACATGAGGGAGAAAGAGGTTGAGAAAAAAATCCTCCAGGTGGAAATCTCCCCTTAAAAGAGTACAATACCTTACTGACACGGTCTACATAATTAAAGAGGTGTTACACGAGAGCTTTGTTCGGCAATCTTGTACGGGCAGTTTGTAGTCTGGCAGCTTCAAAACTTAAGTTCCGTAAGGATTAAGCTACCTTAAGGGGAGGTTTCTAGTTTGTTTCCTACTCCTCCAGCAATCTTAAAATGCCACCCCCTTGATCCCCTTTCAAGATATATTTGTACATTTTTCGGTAGAAAAATGTCCCGGCCGAAGGCCGATTATTCTTAAATTACAGGCTCGCTATCGCTCGCCAGGATAAAATCGACACCTAAATGGCACGAAAGGTCTTAAAATTGGCAGAATGGGGCGGAAATACTTAAAAATCACCAAACTAATGGGGCAAACATCTTAAAATCTCAAAAGCAATGGGGCTAGACATGAGGGAGAAAGGGGTCAAGAAAAAAATCCCTCAAGTGGAAATCTCCCCTTAACCCCCTTGCCCGCCAGTACTTACGTAATGTTCATCATATTCTGGTTACCAGTAGATGATTGGCTTTAGTTTATAATCTACCTCTACGACTCAGATGGGTAAATACAATCTTAATAAATACAATCTTAATAAATACAATCTTAATAAATACAATCTTAATAAATACAATCTTAATAAACCCTTTTAGTAACATAGGTCCACCTTAAACTTTTGTCTTTTTCTTTTTTTATGTGACTGAGGGAGGAAAAAGGCAGAACTACCTGTAACGAGTGCCTCCCCCAGAGTTGAAAGAGTGACAGGGCCAAAATCAAGGGACGTTCGAGCCAAAATGCCTGGAGTTTGAAGCCATTTAAGTCATAAAATCGTCTACTTTTAGCCAGAATCAAAGGTAAAAAGGAGTCCTGGTGCTGAAGGGGTTAATTAAATCTACCTTCGACCTAGTTTCCGATGCCAATGAGAAAGAGCCTCAAAACGGTACGAGAAAAAAAGTGGCTCATCGAAAATTGCCGGAAAATGCGGCTCGTGTGAAAATTGCCGGAATATCCGGCTCGTGTGACGCCGCAAATGATATAACGAGAAATATGCATGCGTAATTATGTCCATTTTTTCCTTGTTTGACATTTGTGACGCAACGTGCCGTAATGATCTGATGAGGTGATTGTAATTAACCCCACATTTTGCCTCTCCTAATTACTGAGGCCCATTTTTTTAGGCGGATTTTTCGTACGGGTGTTTATGCTTGATAGGTAATTATGGGCCAGGATGTTATGCTTGATAGGTAATTATGGGCCAGGTTGTTATGCTTGATAGGTAATTATGGGCAAGGTTGTTATGCTTGATAGGTAATTATGGGTCAGGTTGTTATGCTTGATAGGTAATTATGGGCCAGGTTGTTATGCTTGATAGGTAATTATGGGCCAGGTTGTTATGCTTGATAGGTAATTATGGGCCAGGTTGTTATGCTTGATAGGTAATTATGGGCCAGGTTGTTATGCTTGATAGGTAATTATGGGCCAGGTTGTTATGCTTGATAGGTAATTATGGGCCAGGTTGTTATGCTTGATAGGTAATTATGGGCCAGGTTGTTATGCTTGATAGGTAATTATGGGCCAGGTTGTTATGCTTGATAGGTAATTATGGGCCAGGTTGTTATGCTTGATAGGTAATTATGGGCCAGGTTGTTATGCTTGATAGGTAATTATGGGCCAGGTTGTTATGCTTGATAGGTAATTATGGGTCAGGTTGTTATGCTTGATAGGTAATTATGGGCCAGGTTGTTATGCTTGATAGGTAATTATGGGCCAGGTTGTTTTTATTGAATATTTTGTGTTCATGTTTTTGTGTTTCTTTTTATTTTCTGTAGACTTATTTTGATTGATGATTCTTTAAACCTTTCAGCACTCGAGGACTCTATTTGATGTTTATTCAGTCAATCATTAGACGATTTTACTCCAGTTTGGAAGGTCTACTAGGAATCAAATGGATTCATCTGACTGTCATAGTTCATTCCTAAGCTGAATAAAATGGATTCATAATTATGACTGTCATAGTTCATTCCTAAGCTGAATAAAATGGATTCATATGACTGTCATAGTTCATTCCTAAGCTGAATAAAATGGTCTAATGATAGCCTAATCTAAATTATGAAATGCGTCATCGTATTGTAAAAGGATTCTCTCTCTCTCTCTCTCTCTCTATATATATATATATATATATATATATATATACTTTATATACAGTATATATACCGTGTATTGTTTTTGTTAGTTTATAGACAGAAATTCCATTAATATTTCTCAAATGTCTAGGTTTAAATTATGTGATATATTTTCAAAATATAGATATAATGTAGGCCGCTCGATTTGTCTTCCTCATCTTTTTTGTTCTTGTTGTTCTTATGCTTTATTAGAAGAATAGAATAATAAAGACATCCCTCAAACACTATTTCTCAAGTTAAGTTTAGCACTATGTATGTATGAACTCATTTAGGATAACCAAAGAGGAACATTAGCCTAGCCCTCGAAAAGATTAGCTAACTTATTATGATGACAACTTTAGAAATCCCGACCCCCGACCTCTCTCGTATCTCAAAATATCCGAATAGGTTCACATTAGGCCTACCTTAACCCTTTGAGTACCAGCGACGTGTGTTGCATTTTTTCTAGCTATATTTAGACGATATTTTGTAGCTTGGGAAGGATCTGTGGTAGTTATAAGAGTTGGTTGAGATAGTTTGAAGCTTTATTATTGCTAGAGGTCCTTCCTAAACTGAATTTAATCGTCTAATAGTTGCCAGAATATGACGAAAAGGACGTCCCTGGTACTGAATGGGTTAACTTGCCAAGTAAATCTTCGTAATGAAATTCCAAAAGAAGCGTCCAAATGATCAGTGTGTAGATAAAAAAAAAAAAAAAAAAGTGTGTAGATTCCAAGCTTAAGGGGAGATGGGTCGTTTTTCTGCCCCCCCCCCCCGTTCTCCCTCATGTTTATAACCCCATTAGTTTTGAAATTTGATGACGTTATTTCCATTAATTTGACGATTTTAAGACCTTTCGCCCCATTTCTTTGTCAATATTCAAACTTTTTGTGTCATTCAGGTGTCGATTTTTTCCTGGCGAACGATAGCGAGCCTGTAATTCAAGAGGAACAGGCCTTTGGCCGGGACATTTTGCTATCGAGAAATGTAAACATTTATCTTGAAGGAGGATCTTGGGGGTGTTTTTTTAAAGCTTGATGGAGGTTTGGGGAGGAATCTAAAACAAATTATACAAATATTTATAAATGAGCAAGTATACAGTATACGCCCATCACCCCTTATTGAAATTATAAATAAAATGTGTATAATCTTAGTTTCACCACCGGCCGAGTGGTGAATATTGGGGGGGGGGGGAGGTAATGGAGGTTAACACAGAGACCTGGGCTATAACACTTACACTTATTGCCGGTAGCATTGTTAAGCCACTCAACCTACACCCGAGACACTTAGACTCTGATGCCTTGGTCATTTGAGAGAGAGAGAGAGAGAGAGAGAGATTTGATTTGATTTGATTTGATTGTTTTATTGAGAAAAGTACAAATGTTACACAAGTATCATAGTTACATTATCTCAAAAGGGCGAAGGTGCATACGCAATCTTCACCCTATTTCTGACTTAAACTATGTCATTACATATATAGTTAGATGAGTAATACATTGATATTGAAGATTAATTTTAACACTACCTAAGTTTAGTATATACAGTATTATAATAAAGACATATCTAAAATATGTGAGTCCCCGTTATAGACCTTGATCAGATTGTGTTTGTTTTTTTAAACACGCATGCTGTCCCACAAGACCCCCAACTGAGCCCCGACCGTGTTAATCCCTCCTTAAACATCCTAGAGGGACCCTAACCGTCGTGACCCAGTCACCAGACCCCAGCACCCAAAACATACAGCCATACAGATTCAGATTCAGATTCAGATTATTTTATTTCCATAAAATAATATTCGGAGGGAAGGTGCAAGTAGTCCTCCGGGAGGGGTGTGTCGCATATCCGGAGGTACTTGTACATCAAGCCATTAGCCGAGAATATTGAGGACAATACAGCTGTATGGTTAGGGAGCGTAGGTTCGCTGACCCAGGGTGGCCTGTAAGGCACCACTAGAATGTACATGTGTTTAGTTGAAGAGCATAGCTACACATCAAATTATATGTTTTATAATTTTACATTCTTTTAAAAGGTTGTACATAGTTCCACTGTTAAACATCCATATTATCTGTTTAGTTACATTTTCAATTGTATTATTTCTATATTTTATTAAAGTTATACATTGCAGTATATAATGTTGAAGGGTGTGAGATCTTGGCCTATTGCACAGCCTACAACTCCTATCCTTCTCTGCAGTATTAATGCCTAATTCCCAGTAATATTTGTAGCCTAGTCTTAACCTAGTACATACAGAATCTTTCCACTTACTTGTAACATTCCCATAATTGAATTTAGTTTTATCTACCACCTCTCTGTAATGATGCATGGCGGCACTAGGCCTGGCTATATACTTACACTCGATATCTCTAGCTTCTTTTACTTCTTGACATTTCTTTATTTTGTTTTTTACCTGTTTCAAAGATAGGGTACATTGTACATCAATTTCCATTTTTTCAGTAGCATTTTTAGCTATTATATCAACTTTTTCATTATAGGTAATCCCTGTATGTGATGGTATCCATGAAAACACAATTTTTCTCCCTTTTAATTGGAGTTGATGTACAATATTCCGGCATTGGATAACAATATTTTCGTATATTGGTGTTTTACAGTTTAGGGATTCCAGAGCCCCTCTGCTGTCAACAAAGAAGCTTACATCCCCTTCTCCTCCTTCGATTTCTTTAAGTCCATATAATATCGCATACAATTCAGCCTGAGTTGATGATATATTATCGCTTAGCCTATAATTATATTCTGTTTCTAGCCACATGTTGGAGTCTTGCATGTAATCTCTAATTAAAATCCCACAACCTGCCCTACCATTTTCCATTACCGACCCATCACAATAAACATGTGCTACTTTACCAGTGTACATTTTGTTTATTCTCTCTTCATAAATGTTTCTTAATTCTATTGTATTATACATGTTCTTTTTCTTTTGTAATGGCATAATATCTAAAATTACGTCTTTCTCCTCCCATGGTGGGACAGGTTGTTCATTTTCGTAATTAATACAGTTGTTTATTAAATCATAATGTTGTATTTTGTTCACCAAATGTTTCATATATCCTTTTTTGCCTTGTCTCCAGAAGGTGCGAGTATTATTCATGCAGTCCTTTATGTCTTTCAGTAGTTCGTTGCCACCTTTAATCTTACATGTCTAATTGCTGCTACAATATTAGTTTGTTCTACTCTATGTTTAATGCTCGGTAGCATTGTTTCAAGCTTCATTGCATCAATCATTGCATTTTTTGGGCAGTTTAAAATAATTCTCATAGCCTCGTTTTGTATTTTTTCAAGTTTATCGAACCTTCCTTCATCAAGGCAAAAAAGGACAGGACTGGCATATTCAATAACTGACCTAATAGTACTAATGTACATCATTTTTAGTACAGGAACACCGACACCGTTACCACTCCAAGCTAAGGCTCTCAAGGGTTGCATTCGTGCCTT
Source organism: Paralithodes platypus (assembly GCA_032716605.1). Lineage (NCBI taxonomy): Eukaryota > Metazoa > Arthropoda > Malacostraca > Decapoda > Lithodidae > Paralithodes > Paralithodes platypus. The sequence continues at coordinate 6,310,340 of CM064487.1, forward strand.
ACATTGTGTAGTTATATAATTCACCTCAGCTTCTTTAGCTTCTGCTGTATAACCCACATACATACCCAAGTACTTATAACTATTTACTCTTTCTATATTCATGTTATTTATTGTTAGTTGCTTGTCAGTTCTTGCTCGACATTGAAATTTTGTTTTATCTTCATTTACTATTAATCCTAGTTCCTGTGTTAACTTCCCAAATTTAGTCAGCGCCTGTTGCATTTTATCAACCGTTTTGCTTTGTAGCATAATATCGTCTGCATAAATTCTAATTTTAACCCCATCGGCTAATTTTAGACTTGCAAGTCTATTCAATAGTACATTGAACAACATTGGACTTAGTACCCCACCCTGTGGTGTCCCTAAGTCCAAACTACCTTCTTCAGACAATGCTCCTTGATAAGAGACTTTAGCCCTTCGGCCATGTAAATAGTCTCCTATCCAATGAAGCATCCTTCCTGACACCCCCATACCTGCTAGTTCATGCAGTATAATTTCTCCGTTGGCTTTATCGAATGCACCCTTGAGATCGACAAATGCCCTGCAGTAGTCAGCATCGTGTGATAGGCACTTGATGACGGCATCAGTAGTTCCTTTACCTTTGATGAACCCATATAAATTATTACTTAATTTACCTCCTATAACATATTGCAATCTTTCTAAAAGCATTCTTTCCATCATTTTGCAAAAACAAGATGTTAAAGAGACTGGCCTAAATCCTCCTCCAGGCTTAGGGATAGGAATAATGATAGTAGTTTTCCATGCTCGGGGTAATCGACCCTCTTGATAACTCATATTGAATAGATCAAGTAGTGGCCCATTATCAATGCTTGCCAAACAGTTTAGTATATCATAGGTTACTCCGTCCTCCCCAGGGGCTGTACATTTCCCATGTTTAATAGCTCGAAGTAGTTCATCCCTAGTAAACATTACATCAGTGTTATCCCCTGTATTTAAAGCGTTCATAATTACTTCTCTCCTGTCCCCTTCCCATTTATTTACTGCCTCTTTGATTTCCTGAGGTATACTGTCTTTGCTTGACGCGAGTGACCATTTCTTCATTAGCTCGTTAGCGAATTTTTCAGGAGTCGGGTGTGCCACATTATCGATTTTCTTTCCTTTAACTTTTTTAACCTCTTTCCAAATATCACCTATATTTTTACTATTTCCGATATTATTTGTAAAATTCGTCCAATACTCCCTTCTAACTTCTTTTCTAGCCTCCCCGCAAATTTTTGCTGTCTCCAGCAACGTGTTTTTTGCTTCGTCCTCCCTTCCATCGTTTACCCATTTTCTATGCGCGACCTTGAGCATTTTGTTCCAACCTTGGAGGACTTTATCGTGGGCATATTTATTATTGTTCGGCCGTTTTCTTTTCTTTGTCGTCTGAACATTACGGCTTAATGAGGTTTCTATAACTTTAATCATGTCATCATAGAAAGATTCAATTGATGTAGGATGATAATTACTGTACCATTTTTTAATATATTCAATAAAGTTTTGTATATCGTCTTTTGGAAGCCTTAGTTTTTTTCTATTGGCCCCGAAAGCTAGTTTCCCTAGTGGAATTTTAATATCAAGAGCAAAATGATCACTGAGTAGTTCAGCCTCTACTACGCAGCTTCCATCCAGCCCTTGTCCATTTAGTATAAAAGCGTAGTCGAGTCTCCCTCCCTTAATATGGGTTGCTTCTTCCGATCCTAGTAATTTAATGTCTTGGTAATCTTGTACAAATTGATAAAATCTTCTACCATTCGTATTTATTTTCCCGTCGAATTCAAATTCATTATATCTAGCGTTTAAGTCCCCAGCGACAAGAGTAACCCCATTATACAAACTATCAGGCAGAGCACTGGCATGAAAACAGTTTTGTGATATATATACGTTAACGATATTAAGTGTACCTTCTTTTAAATATAGTTTTACTGAGACTGTTTCGATCCCCTCTGATTTCATGGGCGCCTCTATTAATTCTGAGGGTATGGAATTTTTTACATATGTGGAAACTCCCCTTATATTATCATCTGAAAATAATTGATATAGTTTATACCCATTGAGTTTTATTATACTACCATTCCTATCCCCAGTTTCCTGGAGAAGAATTACGTCAGTGTCGAACTTTGTTACATAATAATGTACCTCGTGCATTCTACCACCTAAGCCATTCACGTTCCATGATATTATGTTTAGATGTTTATGATCCATTATGGTGATCAATGTCCATTGACCCAAGAGTCAGCCCATCCATATATTTAGTAAACTTATCTAAGCATGCTTGGATTTCTGTCCACCGTCTACCACTTTCATTTTTATTTCTTCATTATTGCCGTTTTTTGCAAGAATTTGTCCTACGCTGCTTAGCCCATTCTCCATAAATTTATGTTGTTTCAATTTCACTTCTTTCCCTTTTATATTTACTTCACAAGTTGTTCCGTTTTCTGTAGTTACCTTACTGTCCTGGGTTTTGGTTTCCTTCATTTTCTGATTTCTGGTGTTAGTTTGTTTTTCTGGACTTATGATTTCCACTTTACTTTCTCCCACTTTGTTGTCGCCATTTACTGTTTTTCTTGTAATTTTATTTACTGTTTTTTTCTAAGTTTTCTATTCTATTTCCCAACTCACGGATAAAACTTGAACATTTCCTTTGTTTCCTGCCACCTGGCCTCCTCTGAGTGGTTAAGGTGGCTCACCTGTGTGGGGTTGGTACTGCTACTCTGGCTGGCTGGTGAGGGGTCTCGGTCGTCAGCTGTTGGTACCCCTGGTCTCCTCCTTTCATGGTCGCTACCACTTGACCCTTGTGTTTGAGGAAGCTGTTTTGGTATTGCCCCTGTCTTTGGGTCAGAACGTCTTCCTCCAATCCATGGGTTTTCGTGATCAGGTGGCGGCGGTGGTTGATGGTAGCGTGGTTGATGGGACCCCCCCTGGTGTTGGTATGTCTCCCCCTCCTGGTAGCGTGTATGGGATATGTCACGGCCAAGGTCACGGCCACCGTTACTCCCAGGTTTCTTGGAACACTGGAAAGACCGCGCGTTGTGTTCCCCCCCCACAGTTACAACAGTAAGGCACCACTCTAACGTTATTATTTATTTTGTCTCTACATTTGGCAGAGGGATGTCCTCTACCACAAAATCTGCACCTTGCATCCGCCTGGCAGGACCAAGCTTTATGGCCCCATCTACTGCAGTTCAGGCATAGGTCGACCTGTTCTTTGTATGGAGCTAAATATTTGTTACCTATGCCTGTCACAAATATTTTTTCGGGCATTTCCCCTTTCACAAGCGCTACTATTTGTGATCGGTCTTCCCCTTTTATTTGATTGCGCTTGCCCATACAAATCGTGAATCGTCCAGGATATACGTAGGGTAAAGCCACACCGGATAGTTGAATATAATTACCTTGGTGTATTTCTCGCTGTCGTCAGGAACTTTGAGTGTGACTCCATTGTACCCCTCTGTTGTTAATAATTCTACTGCTTCTTTGCTCCCCACAGTCAGGTAGGGTCTGTGTTTTCCTTCCTTGAGAAGTGGTAGGAAGGATTTATGCTCCCTCCCTAGCTTGACCGCCCACAGTACTTTCTCTTGGAAGTTCATTTTCAAATCATGGGGGAAGAGAAGTCTAGGCCGCTTCCCTGCCATATCGTCGGTAGTTCCTGGTCTCACCTCACCCTGTGCTGCCCCCTCTCCTAGCCTCTCCACGTCCCCATCTCCTCTCTCTTCTCCACGCGCTGCTTCCTCACCCTGCTTCTCTCCACGTGTCGTCACTCTCCTTTCTTCATCCTTCGTCTGATTCGCACCATTCTTAATTTTCTTACCGTATATTGGGTCTTCTTCATCGCTGCAGATGTATTGAGCCTCGTTTGGTTTCCCTCTTCTCCGCTTCTCGCTCCTACTAGTCACTTGGGTGTATGGTTCCTGGGTGCACTCCATCTCAGTGTCCGTTTCATAAAAGTCTTTCTCCTGGGTGTTATTGTGCCCTTCTGCTAGCAGAGCACTGGCTTCCACATTACTAGTCTCCATTGTCCCTGTTTTTAAGGGTAAATGGTGTTGGACTAGCGGCAGACAGGCCGCCTGCCCACCTGCGACTTTCACTATTCACGGCAATTCAGGAGTCACGGGGAGAGCACTGTAGGGTCCCGAGGTCAGAGGTCGACTGAGAGAGAGAGAGAGAGAGAGTGATGGGGGATAGTGAGAGAGAGGGAGGTGAATATTAAGGATCCCGGGTGAGGGTAATGGAGCTTCCGGAAACAAGCACCAAATTTGGCACACATACTCCTTGGGGATTGCTCTTTGATAAAACCCGTTAGCCACCTACAAATTCAAGATGGCCGCCATTGAATATACAGAAATATTGCATTTCGCAATAAAATCGCAAAGACTTGTCCTATTTGAATGATCTTGGTGTCAAATCATACATTTTTCACTATGTAGAATCCGAATTTGGAACCATGGACTTACTCAGTAGCTTCCTTGTACCATAATATCAGTCCCGGAATCCTAATAGTCTGCTAAATTAGAAGTTATGTTACGTCTGACTGGCTAAAATGCATGGTAGTGTATATCGTAGTAGTGTTAGAGGTTTAGTATGTTTAGCATCTTCCTGTACAAGGCTTCCAAACTGTACATCACACGATGCGGTGGGGGGGGGGGGGGGGACTTGCAGCGGAAGGTGTAAAGTAGTAGCTCAACAGAGCGGATGTCAACGCACAGCCAGGGCACACTGGTGGCACCGCTGCTGTGAAACTCAGCATGGGGTTCAGTATCAGCTGAATAATTAGTTTAGTGTAGCTAAATAATTAGTTTAGTTTCCCAAATGCTGTCTAATAAGTCCCGCATCAGGTTTAGCTACCATTTCCTCTTTTTCTGTAGATTACATGTAGTTTAACATAGATGTTTAGTTAGATAGCCGGGCGCCTGAATTGACAGGGTGTGCCAGCGCGGGAGAGCCGAGCCAAGGGTAACGGGGCTTTACAATTGCTTTTGCATGTAGTTAAGCCTGGATGGTGTACAGATCGCACGGGACTTAAATTATACTGGATGAACGATAGGGCTAGGTGTAGCTCATATATTTTTATTCCCGAACCTAGTCGTATCCCATACACTTATTGGGCATGATTGTGATCCAAGGTGGTAAAAGGATAACCCCCCTACGGCCGTGAATTCACTGAATACAGATATTATCATACTGTGATTATCGGTGTTATATCTGTTTTATCATATAACATCCGTTTTATATTCATACTGTGATTATCTGTTATCTATTATATCTGTTTGTTACAGATAATTATCATACT